>OVAN01002129.1:13127-35358 GCA_900406275.1 Anastatica hierochuntica | reverse complement strand
ATTTTTGTTATCCTTACGGTAGAGAAACGTTTTGGTTTGTTTGCGGATACTTGCAGCCAAAATTGTCGTTTCCATTTGGATGTCAAATCGTTTGATTTGTTGTGGAGGAATTATGACCAAAGGGTCGCGTGAATTTATCCTTGGGAATAAGCGACTTCCTTCGCTTTGCTTCGCGAAGAGTTTGGCCGCCCGAGATTGNGTTTTCCGTTAACCATTTCGGTTACTACTAGGTTTTGATGTTAAGAATTTATCGTATGATTTCCGTTTCCAGGTTATACGATAGTTGATTACTTGGGCGCTTTTTAGCAAATCGTGGATTGCTATGGTAGCCGTAAAGTCATCTACGAGAAGATGTGTTTTTGCGATAAAAAAGAATTGGAAGACTTGCAGGAAATCTTATTGTGTTTTCTTATTATCGAAAAACTTTTAAAAATATCCAGTACAAGATGGATATTTTAAAAATTTGGGAGTATACGAGTGTACGTACACCCACTCCCTCCCTTTTTAAAGGAAGGGGACAGCTGAACTCTTCTTGCGAGGAGCTATCTACGTACCTCTTTCGAGGATCAAGCCGTCTCGTAATTCAATTTGTCGTTGGGATTGACTACTCGTTTGGTGGAGTTGCGTTGGTCGTTTCAGTTTTGGGAACTATGGCTGGGTCGACAGTTTCCTCTGATGCCGCGAGTGTTAAGTTTTCGGGAGCGTTGGGCTCGGAAGAGTGCTCGTTCGTTGCTTCTGGAGTCGTTGCCTATGTTGACGATTATGTACCGTCTTTTTCGAAGCGTTTTCAGCTATTGGCTGAGTTAGCTTTGCACGCTTTAGCTTGGCCATGGGTTTTACTGCAACTTGCATCAGCTTGTGTTCGGCCAGGAAACAAAGTCGCGCTTGTTTTTGACACCCCCAGATTACGTCGAATCCGTAGGGCGTTAGGAACTTGATTCCCAGGTGATAAGTCGACGGGACTGCCTTCATGGAGTTTATCCATGGTGTTCTCATAATGACGTTGTAGATTGCAGCGTGATCGACGACAGCGAAGTCGACGATTTACATGACTTCCTTTGCGACCACCGAAAGCTTAATTGACCCGATAGTAATCGAGGTTACGCCAGAAAAACCTGTGAGTGGTTTCGGTACTAACCTGACCTCAGACAGAGGGATATCCGTCCTGCTGAGGGTGTCGTGAAAGATGATGTCGGCAGTGCTTCCCATGTCAACGAGAATTCTTGCGACCTGGAGGCCTCTGATGACAAGGTCGATTACGAGCGGATCGTTGTACGGTTTGTCGAGTCCGACAGTTTCGTACTCCTCAAAAGTGATCACGCTATTTTCGGCATCGCCGAGAGGCGTGGACCAGTTTGCGCTTGTCTTTGCCTAGCAGTGATGGTCCTTTATTGATGAGACAGCGTCGCGAAAGAACTGGGTTCCTCCCATGATCATGTTTATTCTGCGGCGATTCGAGTCGTTTCCTTTTTCATCAGGTTTCCTGCCGTGTTTTGCATCAGTCTGGGCGACGTCGCGCGGGAGCGCTTTGTCGGTTTTGGGTTCGTGGTCAGCATCGCTAATCAGGTCTTTAATGTTGGTCACGTCCGAGAGTTCCCCTACGAGCAGTTTTGTCGCAAGTCTCGCTCCGAGAACTTTGCAGTGCACAGTGGAGTGACCTTTTGTCTGTTGAAATTCGCAGAAGGCCTTCTCATCATAAGTTGCGTTCCGCGTCCAGGTATTCCCCGAAGTTCTCTTTTGTTCAGATTGGGAGTTAACGGCATAGTTGTGCGCACCTCGGAGGTCTTCTCCCTCGTGGTGGGCATACTTGTCGTTTCGGGGAGTCTTCTTCTTCGATTTCTGTATCGGGACAGTCTCTCGAGGACGCCTTGGACGGCTTATGCTTCTACGATAGGACCTTCATCTCTTCTTCGATGATTATGAAGTCCGTTGCTTTGTGAAGCGCGTCCTCGCTCTTGATTCATATACTCTCTTCTCCACTTCCACTTGGCTCTTGATTCTCTTTGTTTCTTCACCATTTAAGCAAGAATCCATCAACCCAAGCTTTTAAGTTGCTCATACAAAGGTTGTACCTACAAATGCAAAAGAATGCAATGCAAAGACGAAAAACCTAAACTAGACTCAACTTAGAAACTTTATGATTTCTAACACCTAAATGCATTATGTACAACCTAAATGCATCTAAAACACATACTAAATGATGCTAAATATGCATTAAATTATGAACACATCAAGTATCAAGATGAAGTTGCGTGTGATATTTTGCCCATGGAAGCTAGCCATATACTGCTTGGGCGTCTGTGGCAATATGATAAGCAAATTGTCCATGACGGGTTCACCAACCGTTATTCCTTTGAAAATCAAGGAAAGATAATCACTCTAGTTCCATTGTCACTACAAGAAGTTCATCGAGGTCAAATGAAGCTGAAACAAAGGAGAGAAGATGCTAAAATTTTAGCTAAGACAAAAACAGATTCGAAAACTACAGAGGTATAATCAAACTTGTTAGAATCATCTAGTGCAATCTCTAAGGCAATTCAAAAGAGTAAACCTGTGATTTTACTTTTTTTTAAAGAAGCACTAACTGTTTTTGCTGATCTGACACGGATAATCCGAGTGAACTTGAGTTTATTTTGCAGGAATTTAGAGATGTGTTCTCTTAGGAAGGACTGAATGACTGAATGCGCTGCCACCAATTAGAGGCATTGAGTATTAGTTTGACTTTATTCCAGGAGCGACTATTCCTAATAAACCAGCTTATCGTACCAGCCCTGAAGAAACAAGAGAACTACAAAGACAAATAAACGAGTTCATGAGTAAAAGGCATACTCGCGAGAGTATGAGCCCTTGTGTTGTTCCGGTTTTACTTGTGCCTAAAAAGGATGTAATTTGGAGAATGTGCGTAGACTGTAGAGCCATCAAACACATCACAATTAATTACCGCTATACCATTCCTCGTCTTTATTATTTGTTAGACGAACTACATGGTTCTTTTGTCTTTTCTAAGATAGATCTGAAAAGCGGATACCATCAAATTAGAATGAAAGAAGGAGATGAGTGGAAAACAGCTTTCAAAACAAAACTAGGGTTGTATGAATTGCTAGTAATGCCATTTGTTTTGACTAACACACCCAACACATTCATGAGGTTAATCAATCAGGTCTTGAGAGCTTTTATAGGTTCATTCGTGGTGGTGTATTTTGATGATATTCTAATTTATAGCAAAACCATGGCTGAACATGTTAATCATTTAAAATAGGTTTTAGAAGTTCTTAGAAAGGAAAATTTGTATGCTAATTTGCAGAAATGCACCTATGGTATGAATAATCTAGTTTTTCTAGGTTTTGTTTTGATAGCTCAAGGCATTCGGGTTGGTGAAGAAAGATTAAAGCAATTCGAGATTAGCCAGTCCCTAAAACCGTAGTAGAGGTGAGAAACTTTCATGGACTTGCTGGATTTTACCGTCGTTTCGTTAAAGACTTTGCACCATTGCTGCTCCTCTAACAAAAATCATCAAGAAGGATGTCATATTCAAGTGGGAACGAGCACAAAAGGATGCATTTCAACAACTAAAAGACAAGTTAACTAATGCGCCAATACTTTCTCTTCCTCATTTTAGTAAAGTCTTTGAAATTGAGTGTGATGCATCTGTTGTAGGAATTGGAGCTGTTCTTATGCAAGATAAGAAGCGAATAGCTTATTTCAGCGTAAGGCTTGGAGGAGCACAACTAAATTACCTAACTTACGACAAGGAGTTGTTTGCATTGATAAGGGCGATGGAGACATGGCAGCACTACTTGTGGTCTAAAGAATTTATAATTCACAACGATCATCAATCACTCAAGTAGTTCAAGAGCCAGAACAAGCTGAACAAAAGGTACACAAAGTTGTTAGAAGATGATATTTGAAGTGGGAGACCTCGTTTGGATTCATCTGAGGAAAGAACGATTTCAAGAAGAGCGGAAATCTAAGCTAATGTCGAGGGTTGATGATCCCTTTGAAGTGATTCAAAGGATCAACAACAATGCCTACAAACTTCACCTCCAAGGTAAGTATAATACCTCAAGTGCTTTCAATGTTCTAACTTGCTTCCTTATGTTGCAGATTCCGATTTGAGGACAAATCCCTTTCAAGAGGGGGATGATGATACGGTCATGGCTATCTCAAGCTCGGAGGAAGATGCACCTGAGCAAGAAGGTAGGATCACACGATCCAAGACCAAGGAGTTAGCTCCAGAAGCCAGAGTAACACGATCAAAAGCTAAGGAGTTGGCTAAGGAAGTTCGAGCCCTGATTTACAAGGAAATGGATGATCATCAAGCCACTGCTATCTATAACATATTCAAACATATTCCGCAAGAAGAACCAAGTAACTTTACTTAATAGCTAAGTGCTCATAGTTGTACTCTTTTTCCTTAAATGCGTGGTTTTATCCCACCTCGAGTTTTTCGAACATTAAGGTTTTTAACGAGGCAGGATGAGTTACTTTCAATAAATTTATTTAGTGAGTTATTTGGTTAAGTGTCAAAACAACACACTACATGCTGTTTTATTTTGTTTTAATTCATATATCATGTTGTTTTTCCTTATTTTAAAAACTACTTCCTGTTTCTTCTAAGGGTATGTTTCGAAACCCTAAGGCTCATGTGCCTCCTTTATTTTCCTTTAAATTTTCGTGCCCCTTTTAAAAGAAAGGCAGAGAATGAACGTGAAAAGAAATTTCTGCAAAAACTTTGTTCTCTCAACTGTTTTCGATTCTAGACTTGAATCTGAGTCTCTAACATGATCATCATCACCCTAGAGCCTCTACAAACCAGCAACCATTGTTTCCCACTCCTTGGTTGTGTCGTTCACCTTCACCATATTATCATTCCATCGCTTTCCAGCCCCTTGATCTGAAGATCACTCCATCGCACCCCCATTCTCATCGCTAGATCAGTGTCGTTCTGTTCATATCATCCGTGCCATTAGGTTTCGTGTTTAGAGTTGGTTCCCGGATCGTATCAAGAAAGGATCATTTTCCACTTCCTTTTATTGATCAAATGCTGGAAAGACTTGCTAACAATCCTTATTATTTCTTTCTAGATGGCTATTCATGTTTCTTTCAGATTCCCTTCCATCCGGCGGACCAGGAAAAGACTACATTCACATTTCCATATGGGACATATTCTTACCGAAGAGTGCTATTTAGATTATGCAATGTACCTATGACTTTCCAGCGATGAATGATGTCTATCTTCACTGATTTGATCGAAGATATCATGGAAGCCTTCATGGATGACTTTTCTGTATATGGTTCTTCTTTTGCTAACTTCTTGTCTAACCTTTGCACGGTTTTAGAACAATGTGAAGAGAAACACTTGGTTTTGAATTGAGAGAAATGTCATTTTATAGTGCAGGATTGGATTGTACTTGCCCATACATTCTCCGAGAGAGGGATCGAAGTTGACAAAGCCAAAGTAGAGGTGATGACTAGCATGTAACCTCCTACTTCTATCAAGGATGTCCCCAACTTTCTCGAACATGCAAGATTTTACAGACGGTTCATCAAGGATTTTTCCAAGATAGCTAGACCTATGACTCCATTGCTCTGTAAGGATGTCAAAATTTATTTTGATAATGACTGTTTGATATCCTTTCGGACAATCAAGAAAGCACTAGTGAGCGCTCCAATTGTGCAGCCACCAGATTGGGATTTACCTATTGAGATAATGAGTGACGTTAGTGACTATGTGGTAGGAGAATCTTTGGGTCAGAGAAAGGACAAGAAGCTCCATGTGATCTACTATACCAACATAACAGTTGAAGACACTCATATCAAGTATGCGACTACAGAGAAGGAGCTTTGAGCTGTGTTTTACGCATTCGAGAAGTTTAGACAGTAACTAATTAGATCAAAAGTCATTGTTCACACTGATCATCCAACTTTGAGGTATCTTATGTCTAAGAAAGATGCTAAACTGAGACTGTTGAGATAGATTTTTCTATTTCAAAAATTTGATTTGGAGATTCGTGATAAGCGTGGTATCGAGAATGGAGACCATTTGTCTCGATTGCGAGTGGAAGCTGATACACCACTCGATGATAGCCTCCCTGAAGAGAATGTTTATATGGTTGCCTTGTTCGAGGATGAATACATGGATAATATTGATCTTTTTGCCATTAGACATTTTCACGATGAAATATCTTGGTTTGAAGATTTTGCAAATTTTAGAAGTGCAGATGTGGAGCCACTGAATTTCACGAGCTGTGTGAAGAAGAAGTTCCTCAGAGATGTCAGACATTATTTCTCGGATGATCCATTTCTCTACGAGAGATGTGCTGATCAACTTTTCACAGGTGTATTCCGGAGTCTGAGATACAAGGTATTTTGTATCACTGCCACAACTCTGAATATGCAGGACATTTTGCTACTTTCAAAAATGTATCAAAAGTGTTGAAAGCAAGTTTTTGGTGGCCAGCACTCTTTAAGGACGCCCATGATTACGTCTCCAAGTGTGATGCTTGTTAGAGAAAAGGCAACATCAGTAAGGGGAATGAGATGCCTCAATAATTCATCTTGGAAGTTGAGGTTTTTGATGTATAGGGTATTGATTTTATGGGACCTTTCCCATCTTTTTACGGAAATGAAAACATTTTGGTTGCAGTAGACTATGTCTCTAAGTTGGACGAGGCGCTGGCCATCCCCTCTAATTACGCCAAAGTGGTTCTGAAGATGTTCAAGTATGTGATTTTCCCTCGTTTTGGTGTGCCATGAGTGGTAACAAGTGATGGAGGATCCCATTTTATTAACAGGTTGTTTGAGAATTTGCTGAAGAAGCATGGAGTTAGACACAAGGTAGCCACACCTTATCATCCTCAAACAAGTGGAAAATTTGAGATTTCCAACAGGGAAATCAAGGGAATCTTAGAAAAGACTTTAGGAAAAACTCAAAAATTGGGCTATGAAGCTAGATGATGTGTTATGGGCATATCGAACCGCCTACAAGACACCACTCGACACTAAACTATTTCATTTGGTGTATAAGAAGGCATGTCATTTGCCTATTGAACTCGAGTACTAGGGAATTTAGGCTACAAAGTTAATGAACTTCGACATCAAGCTTGTAGTTGAGAAGCGGATGATTCATATCAATGAGCTCGACGAGATATGCTTGAATGCTTATAAGGACACAAAAATCTACTAGGAAAGGACCAAAGCATTTAATGATAGGAGGATCATTCCACGCCATTTTGCTGCATGAGATCATGTACTTTTGTTTACCTCACGTTTGCGATTGTTTCTAAGAAAGCTCAAATCGCGTTGGTCGAGACCATTTCTGATTGCTGAGGTTCGATCATATGGAGTTGTCATTCTTGATGACAATGGACGAAGATTCACTGTGAATGACAAGACACCTAAGCCAAACATTACAGACGAGCCATCCGAAGAAAGAATGCGAATTCTTTTAACGAATCCACCTGTCCTTGGATCGCATTATAGTCAGGCTCGAGACTTTAAAGAAGCGCTGAGTGGGAGGCAACCCACTAGGTAGTTTTCTTTTTCATTTTAGCTATTTTTGTAGTGTTTTTCGTTTAAGTGTTTTGGTTTTGGTGCTTTTGACGTTTTTCATGTTTTTAGCTTTAATATTATAGGAAACAGGACCCCCCAAATAGAAGGACAGGGATCGATTGATCTATGTCCCAGGATCGACTGATCCTTAACTAATTTGAGTACCAAAATAGAAGGACAAGGATCGATCAATCCTTGTCACACGTTTGATCGATCCTTGTCCCGATTACAAAGCCATATAACGCAACATTCATGTTTGTTTTCTCATATTCCTCTTTCACTAAAATCGAAAAAATCACCCATAGGCTCTATTTTTCTTGATTCTTCACAGATCTGAGAGTTTTTTGAGTCTAAACTCAAGAGATTTTCATCCTCTATCTTTCTATCTGATCGGATTTCGTAATTTCGAAGGTATGTGTTCGCAATCTCTACTAGCTGATTGTTCAGATAAATTTGGGAACTTTTGATTTCTTGAATTTTAATCAATTATTGATGCTTAAATGGTCTTATATTCATGTTCTAAGATGTTTAGAAGTAGGATTGCACCTACAGTTAGCGTTTTGAGGATTTAATTTGGTTAATTTGTGATCTCGTGTTTCGTACGCCAGATTTTTGCGAGAATGTGTGTTCTTCATGATTTTCCTTGTGTATTGATGATTTTATTCTTTTCTGGCATCTCTATGAGTTATTACAACTTGATTTGGTGACTGGTTGCGATGAAATTTATTGGTTTCACTTGGACTTGAAATGCAAAACAAAAATTGGACATATTGATGCTGTTATTGCATTGTGAAGTGATTTGATGCATCCTCTTGATGGTTATAAGCTTGATTTTGTACAGGAACATTGCTCTTTGAATTAGAACGAATAATTTTCGTGTTTATAGCATTTTGATTCGGATACTAATTTTGCTTCCAAGTGTTTGTTTTTGTAGGTTTTGGGTAGACGTAAGATAGAAGAGGTTCCAAAGACAAGGAATCCGTCTACCTCCCTTCTACATCATCTGTTTAAGAGGAGCGACCTCACACATCCCGCTAACCGTCTCGTTACTAAGGAGTGGGACGAGTACGACTCGTAGTTTCTGCAGGACTTGGGACACATCACATTCCCGATGACTCGATTCTTTGATGACAACCTCCTGGAGGCGTTTGGTATTCGGAGGGATTTTTAAGATCTCTTTGATAGGATGGGACTTTGAGGCTTGTTAGAGCTTCTGGAGCATGTCTACCCCAAGCTGTGTCAGGAGTTTTTGGCCTCTGCGCGCTGTGTCTACCCGAATTTAGAAAACTCGGTAGCTTATCAAGGCATGTTCTCCTTCATTGTGCAGGGTTGTTTCACTCTATCTCTCTCATGGACTTGGCTCGAGTTTTTGGTTTTACGCAGGACCGAGGTACTTGGGTACCAACTTTGCCGAGGTCTAGTGAGTTTTGGGACAATATTGCTGCTAGGACATTTATCTGTCGGAGCGCGAAGTAGTCGCGTATCCGCATTCATGTCCTTCGCCTCACGACCAAGGTACTTAGATCTCACATTTACGCCAAGTCTATACAGGCTGCTGTGACCAACGACGAGTTTGGTCTTCTCTTTATTGGCCTTAGAAATACCTGGGATTTGGAAGCTCAGATCCATTATGTGGCGGCTAAAAATCTGAACATGGCTGCAGTGGTTGCTGATAAGTTCGTCTTCTTCAAGGTGGTGGCTTCCGAGAAGAAGTCCTTTGTTGCAGGTGCTCTTATTACTCGAGTTCTGCGCTTTGTCAGGTTTGACTTCACTGCTCACTAGCGAGTGGAGTTCAAGCTCCCTAAGTAGAGGGGGATGTTTCAGGACCAAAGACCTCTCTATGCTTTCCTCGATGGGAAGCATCTCGTTGATTGCGCCATTCTACCTTCCCCCTGGAAGTATTCTATAGACAGCACAAAGCCATTCATCTATCACTTCCAAGAACGCCAGCAGAAGTCTCTCTACAATAAGCTGCCATGCCCAGATTTGAAATCTCTTTTTGATTCACCGGGAGTTGAGTTTCTACCTCCTGCAGAGCGTCTTCCCCCCTGTCCCCCTTCTTTTAAGAAGGGTTCTTCATGTCCTGCTGGGGACCATGTTGCTGATGATGCTGACTATGAGGCTCTTATGCCTCCACCTGGTACACCTACTGATCCTAAGATCGCAGAGTTGTTTCCGAAGGATTTCAGTGCCTATGAGCTCAACCCGCCACCGCCATCTGCTACTTCTGCTGAGGATTTTAGAGGTTGGGCAGTTCAGAGTCATAAGAGGGCGAGTTCTCTTATGCTGCGTTTCACCAGAGGACTCTCCATAATAGGGAGATTGCTTTCTTGTTCTCCTCGCAGGTCTATTCGTGAGGATGCTATCAGGCGCAGAGTGCCACAAGTTCCTACAGTTGTTGCAGATGATGATGATGATGAGGAGACTGAGAGTGAGGAGTATGATGAGGAGGAGACATAGGAGACTCGCGCTGCACTTGCGCGAGAGGAGGCCAGACGGAGCAAGCAACACTCCAAGAGGAGAGCAGACTACACTTCCGGAGATGCAGGCAGGCACCCCTGAGCCAGACCCGGAAAGAGGCCTAGCACTTCCTGAGCAACTCTGTAGTTTCTCTTTCCTTTTTCTTTTCATTTTATTTTTATTTTCCTTTTTATTTGGGTTTGTCTTGTCATTTGCTACTTACCCCTTTCTTGGATTTGTTTCACACCGAGACGGTGTGAGATAAGTTTGGGGGAGGTTACTTATGATTTTCTTTTCCTTTAGGTGATATATTTGAGTCATTTTGATGTTTTTATTGAGTCAATTTTATGGATTGTTTATGTTTTATGATGATTTCAGACTATTATCTATGTGCATTGCACTTTATTTATATCCTCATTGATCATTTCTTTTGAGCTTTTAGCGCAGACAAACCAGAATAACTCATGACCAAATTGCCCACCAGAAATCTATGGAACTCAGGCTTTTGCCTGAAATGTTATTAACTCTATTTATCTGGCCTACTAATGAACTTAATAGTTTGATCCGTAAACTTGAAATTAGGAAATCAAACCCATCATTCAGGATTACATCTTCATTTTTCTACTATTCTTTTCGGTAATCCTGAGTGACCAGACTCATCTATAGTCTGGTACCACACCTTCACCTTATCTCCTTGAATCTCCATGCATTTCTTTTTGATCTTATATGCACACATGTGTAAAAACAATGGAGAGAATAGGGTAGACAGGATCCTTCTAATTGCTTAAGAAGGAATAAACAAATTAGGTGGTTTAGACACGGTTCTGAGTGTCTGATTTCTCGGTGTTGGGCATTTTTTTAGGTTTAGATGGATGTGTTGCATTTCTTGATGTTGTTTGGGTGTTTTAAAAATTAAAAGCGTCATTGTATTGCTAATTTCTACCATATTTTGGTATGTATATAAAAAAATGAAAATTCAATTTTATTCTTTCATATCTGGTTTATAAATAAGCATTTCCATATTATTTTGTTGTTTGAATGCACGCTGAAGATTGCACGTATTTGGTTTACTTTTGCTATGTGGTTTGTACCAGGGTAGTTAGGGGACATGAATATAAATATACTTTTTCTCTCCTATGATTTTTCATAATGTCTTTCATCTTGACGCAGTTGTGAACCCCAAAATACTCTAAGACTCACCATTAAAAGCCTTCAATACCTAGCGCGATTTCTTGATTACGTCCTTTGGTGAAATAGTTTCATGCTTATCTCGAATGAATGTAGAGAGTTATTGAAATGAATGTTGTGTTTGTAGGCTCAGATTTTTGAGTATGGATGGGCTTGGGAGGTCATGCAGAGATTCTTGGGGAAAATGTTCTAATTGTCCTAAGTCTAAGTGGTCAGCGAAAGTAGTGCAGAGTAAGGTCTACTGATAGCATAAGATTCATTCGGTTTTCAGACTTCTTTTCCCGTAGGCTTAATCTTGATTTCCTTGAGGTCAAGCAAAGATCCAAGTTTGGGGGATTTGATGTGTTAGCATTTCATAGGTTTTTATTATAGTTTTTAGTCGAGAAATATGGTTTTTACTATGTATTTGGGTCTCTCTGGAGTGGATTTGTTTTCTTTAGTATTTTTACAGGTTTCGAGCTTGAATGTGCAGAAAGATCGTATTTTGGAAGTATTTCAAGCATTGAAGGAAGTGTTCGTGAAGAAGAAGAAATGTCCTGACAGAAGGACAGGGATCGATCGATCCCTGTCCATGATCGATCGATCCCTGTCCCAATTTTTGCAGAACAATTTTAAAGAACCAAACTTAACTTATCGAGAACCTGATTTCATAACAAAAACCTAGACTCGTGTTTTCACTTTCATTATGTTGTTTTTCTTAGTTTTGAGAGCAAGAGAGAGATTTGTAACCCTTGGGAGAAGAATCATCTTCTGTCCTTCGAACCTGAGAAGGATTCTGAACCTTTACTCTTTATTTTTGATCAATACAATGATGTCCCTCTCTGATTTGATTTGTGTTTGTTATCTGATCATGAGAGAGTAGTTTGCATGTTGGGTTTTGGGTTCTCACATAGTGATTACATGAATTGTTGACATAGAGTTGTATGATTAGGGATTTGATCAATTGGATCTTCACCTAGGATTGTTCTTAATGCTAAAATTAATTTGATCACTTAATTTCTGATCTTAGGTTGTTTAACGCCTGAAAAGTGTTCGATTAAATGCCCGAATGAATCCTAAATGAGCAACTTATCTTAACCTAAAGGAAGCTAATGTTTAAGTGAATTGTGAACCTATCAAACCTGTTTAGAATGCATGATTAGAATCAGAGAATCAACGGAAGTTAGTCTCAAAGTTTCTAATCCATAGAGAATTGATATTATGGAAATAGATCAATTCTATATTAATGTTTGAGTTCAAGACGGTTTATGACTTGTTCCCTGATCATTAATTCGAATCAACAATGAAATGTTTACAGGAAAATACCCAATGTCCAACTCTTTTTTGATTGATTTACAACCCGTTGTTATTTGCTTGCTTTCTTTGCTTCTTAAATTCGAATTATTGCATCTTTTACAAAACATCTTCTTCGCTTTAGCTCGCGTTTGATATGAAATTCTTTGTGCTACCTTTGGTCTCTGTGGATTCGATCTTGAACCACTACATTGTATTTTCTGTGCGCTTGCAGTGTAATCTCGGGCGAAAACCTGAGCTATCACTAGGACTATTTTTCTAATAGAGATTCGAAATTTCTTAGTCATTTTTGGCATACTTTGTGGGGAAAGCTTGGAACAAACCTATTGTTTTCAAAATCTTGTCACCCCCAAACCAATGAGAAAAGTGAAATAGTTAATAGAACCTTGTCTACTCTCTTACGAGTTATCATTAAAAAGAACATTCGAACTTGGGAGGATTGTTTGCCTCATGTGGAATTTTCTTACAACGATTCGATGCATTCAACTACTAAATTGTCTTCTTTTCAAGTTGTTTATTTTTTTAATCCTTTGTCTCCTTTAAATCTTATTGCTTTACCTTTGAAGGAACAAACTCACCAGGACGACAAGAAGAAAGCCGAGTTTGTTAAATCTTTGCATGAACAGGTGAAAAGAAACACCGAGGAGCGAACAAAGATGTAGGAAAGAAAGAATAATAAGGGCGAAAGGAGGTGCTGCTGGAACCGGGAGACTTTGTGTGGATACAGTTAAGGAAAGAGAGGTTTCCAAATGAGAGGAAGTCGAAACTTCTTCCCAGAACTGATGGACCATTCAAAGTGTTGCAACGCATCAACAACAATGCTTATAAAATAGATCTTCCAAGTAAGTATACAATAAGTTCAACTTCCAACATTTCTGACTTGATTCCTTATATTGCAGATGTTCTTGATTTGAGGAAAAATCCTTTTAAATGAGGAAGGGATGATGCGACCAGCTATAGTCTAGAAAGTGAGCTGGAAACTGATTCGGAACAAGTGGAGCTTCACAAGGAGAATGAGGGGCTGGAGCATAATTTGGAACGTGAAGAACACTCTATGGAACAAGATAGCTTGGAGCTTAACTCGGAACAGCATGGCAAGGACCCATTTTATGTTTCAATGTGGTTAGTTACAAGATCTAAGTCTAAGTTGCTTTCGGAAACAATTCAAGGCTGGAATATTTTCGCCAAGGCCCAAGAGAACAACAAAGAAGAATTCATTCCAGCCAAGCAAGATTATTTGGTTTATAATTTGATTGAATCATAAGTATTTTATTTATTATTTTATTTTCAGCCAATGCATGTTTTTTGGAGGAAACGACAATTATTACGTTTTCTCCTTCTGGTTTTCTTTTTAAGTGTGACGAAAACCCTTTGTAGAATTTCAATCAAGTTTTCAATAAAAAATTCCAAAAAATCTCTTGGTTCCTTTGGTCAATTTCTGAGCATCGATCTTCTTGCTAGGAGAGTGATCTCCCATTACGCAAGCATTCGAAACACATACGAGGTTACACTCAGTGTTGTCGAATATTCTGAATTCCTGAGAAACTCCATAGTCTCTTGAAATCCCTATCTCTTTCACAATCACCTTTCACTCAAATCACCTCCAAGTTGATTCAAATAATCAGGGACGCATCAAAAATCATCTAAAAACTCACTAAAAATCTAATCCTACCAAATACTTAATCTAATACATCTCCTTGTAATATGTGAAACGATAGTTAAGACTTGCATTTGGTTGAGTTGTAATCACCCTATGCTTTAAATAAAGTATCAAGAAGGTAATAAGAGTTACTTGAAACCAAACCTTGTTTAACGCATGACACTAACTGAGATCAATCTAGGTACAAGAGACGACCCAAACAAAATTCTTCTCAACATGAGTCGAGCACCAATCAGAATAATTCGAAAATTTCTGCTCAAAACTACGCATTTCTCAACGTCCGAAAATTTCACTTCATAGATTGTTCAAATCTAACTTACTAATGAAAAAATGTAAAAAAATACATAGGTTGCGCGTCACCACATGATGTGATAAAGAATGACCACAATATCAAACTAGATGGAATTATATGGAGTAGTTTTGTACTAGAACATAACATGAAGTTTTTTTTAAAAACAAATTATCAACTATAAATTTATTAGGAAGTAACTCCAAAGTTAGTTGTCCAAATGGTAGGAAAAGTTATTATATAGGAAGAATGAAAAAACAAAATACGAGAGGTACGAACTATACTATATGCCAAAAAGTTCAAAGATCGAGGAATGAGAGAGAGAGAAAGAGAGAAAAAGATGAGAACTCGTCTCTAAGAGTTTAGATTCGTCAACTTTGTTTGAGAGGGCCGACTCCTCCTCCTGGTTTTCCATGACATTCATGAGCTCTGCACAATCCATTTTAAAGTCTTGGTAATAAATCCTCAGATCTGGTAGCTCGCCCATTGTCATAGTATACCTTTCATTTTTGCTAATAATGGAGTTAAACTCCGTCCTAACACTTTCCCCTAAAAGAATTATCTGACCATCTCCTGCTACACAAATCAATTTACCCCGTAGTTAGGGTCCTCCTAATTCCAGGAGCATCCAGTTAGCTGATAATATATGTGATTTTGACTTGGGCTCGGTTGAGTTTGTTCATTACGTATTTCTTGCCATGTCATGTACTCGCTTTTTGCAGATTTTGAAATATCTATCTGTTCTGTTTGTGTTCCTTCGAAAATTTTTTTATTCATTGACTTTTATATGAACCACAAAATCTATGGAGAGAGATTATGAAGATTAGTTGGGGTAACCTTGAAGGAATCCTCCAAAATAAATAATTCATATTTGTGTATACAAATCCCAATGGAAAAGTATTTGTCCTTAGTGGTTTTGGAAAAATTGTCCAAACCTGTAGGGATGAAATACAATAAAAAAAAAATTACATGATTCACGTTTCATCGACTAGGTAACATCGTTGGCATAAAATATTACACCTCATTCCCAATTTTGCTAAGTTTTAATTTACAGCTTCAACGCCCGTTACCAAGTGCCATATAAAATGTATTATCTTTGACGGGCATTTTAATTTCCATGTATGTGCCTTCAAAGCTTCCGAACTTGGTCTCATCAAAAAATGTTTTATATTAGCCGATTCCATTAAGTGAAGTAGTCGATAACCCGATTTGAACGTATAATTTCATGATTTTGTATAGTAACAAATCAAATTATCTTGTGTAAAATTCCGACTTGTTTGTAATACTCGAATTAGTTGAATATCTTCTATATCAATAAGACTATGTAGGATCGGTAGATGCCACTCTTCTATTTCATGATTAATCAAATATAGGATCTTAAAATTAGGATGCAAATTACTCGCTCTTCTTTGTGATTGATTTAGGAGCTCATCTGATACTTTTGCACATGTCCAATATTTTATATATGGGGACAAATAAGTGTAAGAAAACAACATTTTGAAGTTTTTAGCAGAATCCTTGTCGTGGAAATTTCTGATACATCCTATGTTCTTAGTGACGTTTTAATTTATAATTTGATATCATTTTTTAAGCTTTGTTTTTTGTATTTTTTATTGTAATGTAAAAATTATTGAAACCAAAACTAAATGCAATGTTTCAGAAATTTTAGAACGAGAAAAAAAACTAGATTCTAGAACTAAACCAAAGATTGAGAAGTCCTTTATATATACTATCACCCATTGATTTGAGCGACAATAATTTTGTCCGCATAACATTTTCTATTTGCGAGGCCACCACCACCAGAAGTTATTGAACATTACCATGACGACGTCTATTACATTCCGTCCATATGTGAGAAATAGTCATTGAAACGCAAGGCGAAGTAAAATCTGTCGAGGATCCTTCACCCGAGTAGGAAAGAGATATTCACCAAGAACATCACAATCACAAGAGAATTGATGTCGTAACAGTCCCTTAGCTATGACCCTCCATACTTCTTGTGAGAATGAACACTGAAAAAAAAATGTGATCTCGTTTCCATTGGCAGAGAACATGAAACACAAGAGGCAACAACACCTTTGTTCCATTGTACCATGCGGATACTCGCCAAAAAATCCTTGAAAGCAAGACAGGTTATGAATGCATATTTCGGGACTACATTCTTAAACCATACAAAAAATGACACTAGGAGTATATGTCGCTGGAAACGGAGCTGGTTCCATGTGTGATTAGTCGAGAACCTTTCTTTATTGTCGTCAGGTCCCCATCACCATAAAAAGATGTCCTTTTTTTTATAATGGTAATGAAACTTGCTGGAAAACAAAAACTATAAGCTGAAGAGGAGTTGTTTGTAAAGGATGAAACCTCCAACCGGTCACTACCCCTTGAGCCACCGTCACTTGCCAAGATATTCCCAATGCCCGTAAGCCACAAAACCCAACAATATCAAGAAGACGTCCCAAAGGCGGCCAATTATCGTACCAGAAAGAAACACTCAACCAATTTCCTATATCCACTTGGTGAATTGTTGTAACTTCCTCGAAGCCCAAGAGCCGCGTTCATTTGAACCTGACCAAAAAGACCCTTTCCGAACTAGATACTTCTTCACCCAATACACCCAGAGAGACCATTGTGATGTGAGTATCCTCCAGATCAACCGCAAGCAAAAAACCATATTAACTTCACTCAATGGCCGAAACACTAAACCACCCTCCTCCTATGGACAATAAACATCTTCATAAGCAACCTTTGCTTTGCGAGGATTTAGATCCGGACCAGAGCATAAGAAAGCAATACACATCTTCTCGACCTCTCGTAGACAATGTCAAGGCAATGGAATGGCATCACTCTAGAAATGAACGATGCTCATAATAACCGACTACAATAACTGTAACCGACCTACAAAAATGAGGAAACGGGCCCCGAAGACTTCTTCAAAAAAGTTCTTATAACCACATGCCCTGGAGAATTATTTTATGCCATAGAAAACAAAATTTTTGTATCTCATCATCCCCAAACGACATCATAAAACTGTTCTTTGTAACTTGTGAAACCCGAAAACCCAACAGCTCTTGTAGATGAGCCACATCCACTCCCTGGTAATGAATGGGATGATCTTGAAGAAAACAATTAAACCAATCTTCCGCAACAACTTTGACAATATCACCATCTCTATTATTAACAATCTGAATCAAATTTTGCGAAGCACGAGCTTGGGAAATACGATGAAAATGCATAGTGTTTTGATCCCAAACTTTCGACCAATGTATTTTAGACTTTTGTTTAAATATTGACTCTTCAAGACTAGCAACATGTTCCCTTCTATCCATAGCTTTAGACAAATGAATATCCTGTTTTGTACACCCCAGTAGAAGACAAGTATGCATTAACTATGTGTGTATGATTGATTGTTCACAATTATATATCGATCAACTTTCGCTGCCCAAATAGAATTCCTCACCAAATACTAGTTTCAATAGTAATACAAGCTTTTGGATTGCAAACTACATCAAATCTACTTACGAACTGGCCTAAGAGAGAATATTGCAATGTAGACAAGCAAAGGTGATAAAGTATATGATAAGCCCTAATATATATCAGTCCCTAAGCAAACATGATCACGACCTCATGATAACGTATTGTATAACTAGCAAACTACTCAGTATTGAACATGTAAAAAATGCAGCAACAAGGAATAGAAAGCATGATATCAAACAGAGATAAGCGAAGAACGATAAAACCGATTTATTGATGAAATGGTGAAGGAATTGAGAAGACTTTGAGATGGGAAAGGAACGACCTCTAAGGGTTCGTACTTACCCCGTTAAGCTTCTATTCTATACTAAAACAAATAAAATCTAAGAAATCAAAAGTTAAAAATAACTATAAATAGGCTTTGTCCAATCTTAGGTCGATTAGGTTAAAATCGGGCCTTAAGGCCTCTAAACTTGGACATCTTGCTGAAGGGCTTTTGACTTGAGTTCTTGGACTTGGAAATGCCTGAAGGTTATCTACTTTGTTTGTGTTGTTGTCTTAATTGATACCAAAGTCGTGATCCTTTAGTTATAGTCTTCCTACGCATCCTTCATTTGCGAGCCAGCAAGACCAGTCTTCATTATATTTGGTATAACTCTTGATCCAATGCTCCAAATGATGTGAAACCAGCTCCATACACGATTTCATTATATATATTCTCTACAAATTATATTAAATTCCACTGAAGGAAAGACTTTTGTCATGGATGATCTTTCTAATGCTCAAAAACTGTCTAGAAACTAGCTTTTGCTCCAGTTAGCTCCATATTGCTCCAAAGTACATAGCTTGACTTGAAATAACTTAAAACACTATAAATACATGAAAACTACATTTTCATGCATAATGATGCTTAAAACACTAAGAAAACATACTAAAATCAATAAAAAAAAAGTTTTAAAATGTTGGTGTTATCAACTCCCCATACTTAGCTTCTAGCTCATCCTTGAGCTAAGAAAACGAAGAATAAAGAAGAGGTTTTAAAACATGGAAACTTGCCAGAACTTCCAGAACTTATTGGCAACTTAGACTGACGAAATTCATTATATACCCGCGTTGAAATTTAGGTATAAGCTCGGTTTTCACCACAAACTTAACAACGCCCCAAATCCAAGTTTTCCATCATTTTTCTCTAAAACTACAATGTGCAGTCTTTTCGAGGGAATATCGATCAAAGAACACATAAATTCAAACTCAATCAGAATCCTAAAAAATTTAAGCCCACAATCGATTTCTTTCCCCTTTTCTTATTCACTTTTAAATGATTTTAGAGGTTGATTTTTCTCTACCTTTCCAGGGTATCATTTTATTTTTTTTACCAGCCTCTTGAGAATAGATTTTTCCCTACTTTTTTTAGGGTATCATTTTATTTTTTCTATCTATTTCTTTACATATATTTTTTTCATTTCATTGATTTTGTCTTTATCATTCATAAGCATTCTTTTTTGAAGATATTTATTAAAAAGAGAAAAGTGGAACCGTAGACTTAATTTTGTCAAGTCTAAAGGGGAATTTGACTCAATGTATACCAAACCCCAAGAAGAGAAAATTAAGTTCATTAAATTTTGAGTAGCTAAGGAATACTCGGACATCAAGTTATATGGTGCTTCAGTTGGGTTATCCATTTGGGTTATCCGTTCCGTAAAACTGCAATCAAACAATGACACTAAGAACACTAGTCATTAGTCACGTGGTTAGCTCAAAATTAAGCTTGTTTCCGGACTGGTTTTGACTCTATAAAACGTTTTTATTTTGAAAATTTTTTTAAACGACTAAAAAAGAAAGAAGATGAATCAAAAACAAAGAAAAAAAAAAGCATTAGTAACAATAGAAATCCCTCGGACTTATGTTACATCGCCCTAGTGTAGAATCATGTGAGAAAGGTACTGAAAACTAATGGAATTGATAAGAAATAGGAATCACGTAGCTAGTGATCAAAATATTTGAAGATATATATGACCATATGTGATGTTTTGGTAAACCTAAATGATGCTCGGTTGACCATTTTTGCAATCCTTGAAGAATGCTTCGTCCAAACTGAAAACCTACTGCAAAATAGAATATTTTATGAGTAGAATGAATTATAAAGGTTGGAGCTCATACCGAAATTTTTTTTTCCCAAGTTTGGTATCTTGAAAGCACGGTTTAGCTAGTTTTAGTGAGAAATCAGGCTGTATTTAATTGTGACCGTTCCATGTCTGATATTTTTTATGAAAACCTTCACCATATGCTAAATAGTAGTGAATCTTCAATTTGACAGCTTGGTTTGCTTGGCGAAGCTTGTTTTTGGCTTTGGCCGAGTTTTCTTTGATTTTTGCCAATTGGGTGATCCGGAATGAAATGTTTGTGCCTCTAAAACTGTTTGAGCAGTTCTTCATATTTTTCCAACGTTATCCAGACATCTTCAGCGGTAAGACATGATTCAATTTCTAGATAAGAGATTGGAATAAATTAAATTCGTCGGGATTAAGTCTCCGTTGAGCTATAATCTTGTGGTAATCTCTCCCAGCCAATGTCTCACGTTTTTCTGAGTCTATTGGATGAGAATTATCATGTGTGATCGTTGGTATTGCTTGGATTTCTCTTGAAATGCTCTGGTTGTGGTCTTTGTCCATTTGATTGCATTTTTGACCCTTTGGATGTGCTTGAAGAGCGGCTCTGCCTTGATCGTATCTTTCTTAGCTTCAAAAAAACATCTTATTTTGGTCACAATATAGCTTGGTGTTGATTGAAACTGATAGTTCTTCTGAAAATTTCTTTATGGTCCAATATCTTGTTGCATCATCTCCATAGCATCGCCGGATTATTAGGGTCTTTAAGAGTGCATTGACATGTAAAAATACTCCTTATGACCTGCATTGAGTACTGGAAAAAATTTTGTTTACTTTATTACCTGGCGAGTATTGTTTGGCTCGGTTGCAAAAAATTGCTCAATATAAGAATTCTTCAAACTCCAAGTGTGTGCTAGCATCCAGAATGTTCAGCCTTATAAAACACCACAACTTAATGCATTTGATGTGATTTGGTAGCTGGTTGTTGAAGAAATTGACTTTGGAATTGATCCGGCCAAAAATGCGTTTCTGGAGGTGTTCGAATGCTTTCCCTCGGCTATATGCTAATCTCGGATGGTTGGATGGTTGGATTTTGGTTGGGTGGTTTTGATTTTGATCGGGTGGTTTGGATTTTTGTCATGGGATGGTAGTATGTGGTCTGACCAGTTGGCGGAGGTGTTGATACCGGAGTTTGACACGGGATGGCTCGGGGCCGGTGGTAGAGGTGAAGTGCCACGATCATATGAGGCACATGGGCTGTGACACTAGTCAGGGGTGGTTAAGAGGGAGGCGGCCGGTGCTAAGGTGTATGTGGACTGGTCCTGGAACTGGCTGAGGCGTGGGCCAAGAGGAACGTGGCACCGGTTGGCGGGATCATTTTGACCAGTTTTTGCAGGCATGGCCTCGGATGGTCCATGCCTGCTGGTTCTCGGCACCGCATCGTGGTCTCTTTTGGTCCCTGTCCCATTGGTGTGGTTCCCATGGTCTGATGGTGTGATCTTTATGGTCCAAACGATTTGAGTGTTTCCGAAATGCAATTTTCTTCGATTTCTCCAGTTCTGAAGTGATTTCCTACGGAAAATAAACAAAAAATGTTTTAAAAATTCATTTTTAAAATTCATATAACATCCAATATAACACCAATCAATCCTAAGATAAAATCCTAAAATTCAAAAGAATGAAAATAAAATCAAAAGTTTAAAAAACATATGGGTTGCCTCCCATAAAGCGCTTGTTTAAGGTCTTTAACTCAATTCCTGGGTTATTTGCAATGTGGTTTACTGGATAAGGGCTTCATCACACCCTTTACCTAAATTTCCAATTATTCAACAAAGATCTCAATGGGTTTTAGAGCTTCCCACTCTAGTCGATTCCATGGAATTTTTTTCGGACCCTGAAATCATCTTGGAGGAAATTGAGAATGTGTTGTGTAGTTGAATGGATTCTTTTTGATATTGATGAAGTTCATACTCTATTTTTAACCATTTCTATCTCATCCTAGTGTCACCAAGACTCCACTTTCAGTTCTGAAAAAATTTCTTGCTTGTAAGTAAACCGAGTTTCTTCTCTCGATTTTGTAACTTGGATTGTTGGGGCCATCATCCAAGGCATGTGATACACCAATAGTTGGGGTTAAATTTGCCTGGCGAACCCTTGAATCATAATGGTAAGACGTTTTCCTTGCTGCGTTTGAGGTGCATCTTCAGA
>OVAN01002128.1:0-35372 GCA_900406275.1 Anastatica hierochuntica | reverse complement strand
ATATTAAATTTATAAATTCGATCGATAAATGTTACGAGATTAGCTGTTTAAATAAAAAAGACATGAAGTTGGGTTAATCTCCAAATCAACAAAATTAATGAACAATATCAACTGGTTTATTCATAATTGTGACTAAATACAAAAAGAAAATTATATATTTCAACGGCCGAAGTCTCCCGAAAGTAAAAATTATGATGAAACAACGAAAGGGATAGAAATGTCACTTGCATCGCAAAGAAATTTAGAGCTGCTTCATAATTAGAAAAAAATTACATAATTGAATTATTATTATTTTAAGTGCAATTAGTATGATCTTTTAATCTAACATATTTTAACCATGTGTTTGGCACGGGTCAAAATCTAGTTCTACAATAAAACCGAACAATATTTTATTACTATTTAAAATTTTCGCATATTGTAGGTGGCCCAATGAGAGGCCACCAATCACCTATCAAACTAAGATAACATTGGCTTATACTTTTTTATAGTATCGGCTGGCTATAAAAAATATATATATATATAATAAAGGTAAGAGATAGAAGTAAAAGAATAACAGTGTATTAATTCGATATCACTAATTCTTATTGTTATACGATTGAAAAATAATGAAATATTAACTTCTATATGCTTAGTACGGGGATACTAATATAATTTTGTATATTGTATGGGATGTATTCAAACAGTAATTTTGAGTGATTTGTGTTAAAATCTGAAATTTCATGTTATTGAAACAAGAATTTTAAAAAATCTTATAAAATTCACTGTTATTGAAATAGTGATTTTTAAATGTATCTTTAAATCCAATGTTATTGGAAATATTTTAAGCAATGATTTTCAAAATAATTTAAAATATTTTAATAGAATTTCCTTGTTAAAAATACAAAAGAATCAAATGACATTAAATCACATGGTTTTAAGTGGAATTGCAGAGAATTTCTACAAAAATCACAATTTTCCAAACTCATCACAATCTTCTAAAAACTCATTAAAAATCAAATCACATCGAATGCACAATTCAATACATTCCAGAGATAACAAAAGTGTGTAATTACTTAATAATAATTTAATTTCAAAAAAGAAATAATAATAATAAAAAAGTAATTTGAATATCAAATAAATAATGGACAAGAGGCGACGTGGGACCAAAAAGATACTTTTGAGATCACGGTCTTTACTTTTGCTTCACTTCTATTCTTCGTTTCAACAACACACAAAAGCAAAATAAAAGTATAAAACATTAAACGAAATCTATATCAAAATTTCCTTTATATTTACTTTATTCTTTTGTAATTTTTTAAACACCGTATCTTTGCTCCGAATTGAAGTCCCTAACATCAGCCGCATAAACATCCGATATTTGATGGACTTACCTAAACACAAACTATATATACCAATCTTCTAAATATAAACTTACCTAATATGTATTTTAAAAATATTATATGTTAGTTGGTTAGTTAATTAGTTAAATGATTACACGATATTGATATATTAGGGGAACCCATTCTCTGTTTATATGTTTCTTCTAGAAAAAAAAGTGAATCTATTTTTACTATTGCGGTATCACTCTTCGGATACACAATAAACAAAACTGCTTACCGCTATGAATTTTTGTGTCACCTAGTTACCATTCATATACTATCTATATTTTTAACAACAATAACAATTCACACTCGCGGATGAATGAAAGAAATTTTCCAAAAGAACCTAAACAAGAAAAATATGTCTACGATGAGACACACAGAGAGCTGGTCCCGAGAATCACATATTTAATGAACGCCACAATCGAGAGAAAAAAATGGACCGATTTTGTAGATGTCTTTTTTAAAATGGATTTTTTCTAAAGCTTATTTTTTATGTAAAAACGAGGGTTGTAAGCGCATACTTGTTTTGTTTGGCCTCAAGGCCGTCTCTGATCACACACCATTTTAGAAAATGAAATAATTTTTTTGTTGTGGGGGCTGAATATGAAACTACAAAAATGTGTTGTGTTCAATTCATACATTATATGTATATACACAAGATGTGAAGAATATCATATAAGTGATGTTATGTTGAATAACATTAGTCAATCTAAAAATCAATTTTAAGTTCAAAACAAGTAAAATTTAACATGGGATCAAAATCAGAACATGCACAGTTTCATACGAAATAAATAAACCCTAATTGAAAAAATGGTAGGATTTATCCAATATTTGTATATGATCTAGAGGTGGTTTGGTTGATTTGAACTCTAAAATCTACATGATCTAGAATTAGTGGAAATATGAGTGTGTGACTTAATATAATTGACCTATATCCGCTCAAGAGTTTTTATGTGTTTTCTCTATTCTATATAATGAATATTATCGAGATTAATGAATAGACATACTGCTACTTTGAGAACATTAGCGATATTTCACATTAAAAATGAAATGATTTGTTTGTAATATATAAAATACACGAATTAATGTGTTGTCTAGTTTTTTTGAATTAGAAGTTTATGAAACTCACAAAATCGAACATGGTCAGTGACGATTTTTGAGTTATAAGAATCTTTTGTGTGATACTATATACCTGAAAATTTTCCATTTCTTAATCACTACTATCTAACCAAATCGATGTAAACGTAACCGAAGAAAAAAATACTAAAGACAACTTATTTTCTTCTTAGTAAGATTTTTTTTATTTTCTTCATTCTTTGATTTAGCTAGTTAATAGTATTTAAGAATAATTAGGATTAGTTGTGTTCTTTTGTAAAATTGTTTTTGTTGAAATAAACATTTAACAAAAATAAATTTAAAAGCAGAAAAAAAAAGTGTTTGAGAGGGAACGGAATAACGGGGAGGGACCCACATGACCAACCGGCCTGCAACAGCAAATTGTGAGAGTAATAATGATCAGAGGGCTCCGTCACGCCGGACCAGTAGCCACCACATCATTCCTCTTTTACCCAAAATATTTTACCAATCCCTAACCTTTTCTTTTCTTCTTCTTACCACTAATATTTACCTTTCTTCTTAAAAAATTTTTATTTATCTATTAACTAGATAAGTACTCGCGTGATACGCGAGTAAAAATAAAATATTTAGTGTCTAAAATTAATAAAGGTTCGTGTAAATAAATTATAGATTAAAATCTATGTTTAGTTTTTCACTTATTGTATATTTACCACAAATAAAAAATTCTTCGATTGCCTTAAATTACTGAAAAATTATAAATAACAATATTTTTAAATGAAGAATAAATTATATACTTCATATTACGTAAAAATGATTTGAATAAACATCAACCGTTTTTAAAAACTTATATTCCAAGATTTAATTATTCTTACATGTGGTGCGGAAAAAAAAAATTATTCTTACATGTTTGATAATTCTTTTATAATGATACGAATGTAAAAAATTAAGATGTACAAAAGTTAAAACTTAAAGTCAACTTTCTACATTATATAAAAACTATTATGACAAACATGTATTAGATTATAATTTTTCAGTGTTATATATTATATAATTTTTGTGTATTTTATAAAAAAATTTTAAGATTATACAGTTTCCTTTTACTTAATTTTTTAATAAGCTAGTTTTCTTTTTTTGTTGTTAAATTATATCTTTTAAGAAGTAAATAACCAATAACAGGAAAGTTTATATTAATTTCTATTTTTAGATTGACACATGTCACGATCTAAATTAAACATTGACATATGTCAAAATCCGGTGAGTTACAATTTGCTTACGTGTCGCGTTCACGTGGAACGCGTTCAGCTTTATATAATAAGATAATTACAATTAGACATTAAAAAGAGCAATAAAATTTATTATTTATTCAAGCTATAAAAGCCATATACTTGTAAGCTTGGCAATTGGATATTCGGTTCTATTTCGATTTAAAACCGATCGATGCCAAATTTTTCGAATCTATATTGAAACCAATCAAAATCGGTCTAGTTTTGGTTGCTATTTTAAAATTCTCGGTTCGGTTTGGTTTTGGCTATGAAATTTAAGATTAGTAATTTTTTTTCATAACCAAAAATTCAATTTGATACTTTCGGTTCGGTTTGGGTAATTAATGTGTCGAGATCTAATTGTAAGGGTCTAAATGGTAACCATCATAGGAACATAAAAAACGTGTAGAAAAAGAATTAATATGAATAAAATTGCAAGAAAGATGAGAAATAATTGTTCTTTTTCAAAATTAGCGAGTAAGAATTTTGTTTTTTTGATTCTCTATACAAAAAGAAATGAGATTGAAAAACTATTCTTTATAAATGTTGTAATTTTATAGGAATGATATGAAATTTAATGTTCCTCCTTATTCTTTTGGCCATCATTAATAGACTAAGTGTTACATAATCCGCATAGACAGAAATCAAACTCACCGTTCAATAGAGAAACAATTAGAAATATTCCGTGCTGCATATGTATAATCCGTTCAATTATTTTAAGATGAAATCTTTTTTAATTTATGGAGTCAATTTAACCAAACGGAAGTGAATTTCTCTCTATGGTTACTTTTCAAGTTTCCAGTGTATGAAAATATGCAAGTGTGGTTATTACTTATTAGACTTTTACAAACGAAAAAAGAAATTTGAGGACTTAGTGTTTGGTCTTTATTTAAGATTATTTGAAAAGATATTAATTTATATGATTTGATCTCTAATTCACGGACTGACATTGGTTGGAAATTTTGCGGTCATAATAAAAGAATAAATATATATATACACACATATTTTTAATGTACACATAGTAATAATTACCTTTTTAAAAGTATAATAGAAATTTGTTTCACAGTTTATTCTTGAAGAAGATACATACACTTTCATAATATTTTGAAATGTCTCCACATTTCATTTTATTACATGTAAAGTCATATTTATTTATTATGTAAAAAAATATCAGTTTCAATGATTATTTTGTAATGTTTTGTGTTATTGATTTAATAGATTAAATGTTGCAAGATTTATATTTAAGAAAAATTATCGTCTAAATTTTACGGGCAATATTGTCTACAAAAAAAAAAGAGAGTTCTATATATATGGTATCTCCACCTTGAATTTAAGAAACATCATCTTCGTTTAGTTTAGTTTTTTAAGGTCATATAGTTTAGTTTTTTTTTTCTCTTTCGCAACTAGTAATTTTTCTACAGTCCGTCAAAAATCAAAAAACTGATAAATAAGAAAACTTTTTATCACAAAAAAAGATTCATCATCCTCCTGGTTTTTTGTGATATTCTAGATGTAAAGATCATATGAATCTTTCAACAAAGATTATTTCGCAAACCTATACCATCAAATTAGTAACATTGTTGGGCTCTCAACTAGGTAAGTTACTTTTAGATAATGATATATAAGACATTTTTAGGACATAAAAGAAGTTCAAATTAAAACTAATGTGAGGAAACATAAAAAAAGAACCTTAATGTTGATGATCAAGCATGTCCATCAAGAGCTGGTGGGTGGTAATGGATGTTGCCATCTCTCTCTCTCTCTCTCTCTCTCTCTCTCTCTCACTTGACCTCCTTATCTTCCTTTCTTTTCTCCCTTGAAGCTTTTGCAACAAATAAAGTCATTTAAGAAAATAAATAAAAATAAAGCCCCTCTCTCTCTTCTCTCACTCTAGGTTCAAAGGGGCACATAGAGAGAGAGAGAGTATGATTGATAGAGAAAGAAAGAGAGAGAGAGAGAGCTAA
Organism: Anastatica hierochuntica; assembly: GCA_900406275.1. Lineage (NCBI taxonomy): Eukaryota > Viridiplantae > Streptophyta > Magnoliopsida > Brassicales > Brassicaceae > Anastatica > Anastatica hierochuntica. The sequence goes on along the minus strand of OVAN01002128.1, from coordinate 29,708 downwards.
AGGAAAATATAATATAGATTATTAGGACACGGTTGTCACCTTTTGTTTTGTATCTTGTGTGCTCTCTCCTTTCATTATTTAACCCTACTCTTTTTTTCTTTTCCCATTCTTTCTATCATTCCTCTTCTTCAAATCCTCTCTTGGGATCTGAGATATCTCTTTCCAGTAACCTATTCTCGAGGAACACTGTCAAATCTTGGCCACTTTTCTTTCAGAGATCTCTCTCTAGTCTTGTGATGAAGTCTCCAAACTTCTGATATTAGCTTATTGTAAGTTCAAGAGGATCATACAATAGCCCAAACATAAAGCTTTTTGTTAGAGGCTGTTGAAAAAGTTTCAAGTGGATCATTTTGTATCTTGAGTTTCTTCAGGTAAAACCCTAATTTCTATCAACTTTATGTATGTTCTGAACTTCCCCTTTAGAAATAATATTGGGATATATGAATTGTCTTCTTTAGGTAAAAGTGTTTAATTACTTTTGAATAAGCTTTAATCCTTGATCATCATCATCTTCCACAATCACCTTGATCATCATAATCATCATCCCATCATATATATATATATTTATACTCAATGTTGCTGATGTAACAAGCAAAGCAAAAAAATATCATCATCTATTAATAAAAACAAAAAGAAATTTCTGGTGAGTTAATAAGAAGTTTTGATACAATAATGAATAATCTACAATTTTGATCTCTCCGGATGAATCATCATTTCATAATTTTCATTAGAGATTTTCGCCTTTCCCTCTTTCTGATATTTACTTATTTAATCTTTATATACAACATGGCTTTATACAAATTATGAAGCAATAAGCATAAATTAATTTTAGTTCATCTATATCTATATATAAATTTAAATTTGATGAATCTAAGATTAATTAGATGCATATAGTCATATGTTTGTGTCTAAATAAATAGACAACACACCACCTCACTGTTATGTTATAAATGTAATTAGCTATAACATAATTAACCTATGACTTTGTTTGGTACTTTTTTCTATAAGCAGGCTATATATTAACCGATCAAGAAGACTAGGAGATGAATTCATTTTCACACGTCCCTCCGGGTTTTAGATTTCACCCAACAGATGAAGAACTTGTAGACTACTACCTAAGGAAAAAAGTCGCATCGAAAAGAATAGAAATCGATTTCATCAAGGACATTGATCTTTACAAGATTGAGCCATGGGATCTTCAAGGTTTGCTAAACCCCATCATCTCTACCCTTTGATTCAATATCCTAAGGAATGTTTTCATAAGGGTTTATATATGATTCTTTTGGTGGGAATAGAGTTGTGCAAAATTGGGCATGAAGAGCAGAGTGATTGGTACTTCTTTAGCCATAAAGACAAAAAGTATCCAACAGGGACTCGAACCAATAGAGCGACCAAACAAGGGTTTTGGAAAGCCACTGGAAGAGATAAGGCTATATATTTGAGACATAGTCTTATAGGTATGAGAAAAACACTTGTATTTTACAAGGGAAGAGCCCCTAATGGACAAAAATCCGATTGGATCATGCACGAATACCGCTTAGAAACCGATGAAAATGGAACTCCTCAGGTATATATATACTCCTTCTGTTTCATTTTAAATGATGTTTAAGGTTTCAGCATCCCGATTTAAAAAACACAAAACGTTGTTTAGTTTATCTCTTTCGCATCAAAACATAGTAATTAAAAAAATTCACCCAATAAAAAATCAAATTGAATAATACAAATGACCTCAAAAGTTGAATAGCTTTTAGTTTTTGTATAAAAACTTGAAAACATTACTTAAACTGAAACGAAAAATTCCTCTAAAATATCTATTACTATGAAACGGAAGGAGTATATATAGCCATGAACCATAACATATCTTTACCAATTTGTTTGGATCTTATGGTTACAAACTCAAACATATTATCTCCATTTGGAGTATAGTCTCACTATGTTATCTTTGGGTTGTAGGAAGAAGGATGGGTTGTGTGTAGGGTTTTCAAGAAGAGATTGCCTGCAGTTAGACGAATGGGAGATTATGACTCATCACCCTCACATTGGTACGAAGATCAACTCTCTTATATGGCTTGTGAGCTCGAGACAAACGGTCAACGAAGGATTCTCCCCAATCATCATCAGCCCGAGCACGATCAAAGCCAATACCAACAACATATGCCTTATGGCCTCAATGCATCTGCTTACGCTCTAGCCAACCCTAACTTGCAATGCAAGCAAGAGTTAGAGCTACACTATAACCACATGGTACAACAAAATCATCATCTTCTTCATGATGAATCTCATTCATCCTTTCTCCAACTTCCTGACCTAGAAAGCCCTAAGATCCAACAAGATAATGTTAATTGCAACTCTCTTCCTTATGGAACAAGCAACATCGATAATAACTCAAGCCCTAATGCTAACTTGCAGCAGACGAATCTCGCGCATGAGGAACAACTGGATCAAGGGAATCAAAGTTTCAGCTCTCTATACATGAACAGCAGCAACGATCAAGCTATGGATCAAGTCACAGACTGGAGAATTCTCGATAAATTTGTTGCTTCTCAGCTAAGCAACAATGAGGAGGTAGTCACAGCTTCTGCTTCTATACAAAACAATGCCAAGGACAAAAACAAAGAGGAGTATCAAGTTGATGAAGACAAAGATCCAAAAAGGGTTTCAGACATGGAATATTCTGCTTCTACTTCTTCGTGTTGTCAGATTGATCTATGGAAGTGAGAGCAGAACAAGAAGATTGTATAATGTATATGCATATATACATATCTATTATACGTATACATGAACACTAATGATCAAGTGTAGATGATGATGATGGTACAGATTTATATTTGCTTTGGTTGATTCTTATACTATACATTATTGAACTTATGTTATATGCAAGTATTCATTGCATATCTTATGCATGTACTTACTTAATTGTACTCAATATCATTTTAACCATATAAACTCTAATTAATCTAAACGTTAATTAACTCCAATATTTTAATAGATACTTTGTCTTTTCTTATATATTATTTAGTTAATGAATAATCGTCTGGTTAAATATGCACACACATAAATTGACACACAAAAAACTATTTATTTCAAAATGATTTGTCTTAGGCTCTCAATGTACTATATCCAATTCTCGATTTTTTTCCCTTTTAGACGTGTTATTAATATAAAGATTTTAAGATTTGTGAATTTCATATTCTCAAGAATTATGCAATAATATAATAATAATATCATGATCTACACAAGGTATATATATATAGCAAATTCAGAAAATATATTCAATTAAATTAAAGCATGTGGACTAACCACTTACCGGAGTTGTGTTCATGAAAGTATATAAAATATCTCCAAGGAAGCTTGCAGAGGATGTGAAACCATAAATAGTGAAAAGAGAAGGAGAAGATTGTGGTTTAAAGAAGATACATTGTTGGTAAGATTATGTTATATAGAGACACACCTTAAGAAAAGAAAGAAGAACTTTTTTTTTTTCTTTTGGTCACAAGAAAGAAGAAGTTTTAGCATTTACTTTGTCATGAAGAATTTTGAGAAAGCGATCGAATCTTTAGCATTTAATTTGGCGCAAGAGACATCATGATTTTGGCGTGCTATTTAGAATTGACAAACACTGTCTAAAAAAAGCTTGAATATATCAAATTTTCTTATTACAAAGGGATAAAAACTAAAACAATTAATTACATATTTCAAAGATTTATTAACTAACAATTTAAAACTAACGTTGTCGGTATATACCGATCTGAAATTCTGAGTAACAACACTAGCTAGGGAGCAATGGATAAACGTAAGACAAAAGCATGTGACATTTCATCATTAGTGTGTAACTATTTTTAAAAAGCATTATGACAAAAAAATTTATCAACAACATATAGTGTATACATATTTTTAAATTATAATTGTGATAACTACAACACTAGCATGAACTGTTCTACTAGACAACATATAATGGTGTTGTTCGTTTGTTCATCCAGATACTGCATCTGGATGCAGATGTAGAATGATGTTCGTTTCCTGCATATTATAAAAATGATATGGATGAAGTAATTGGATGAATATCAAGACTCAACCAAAAAATCTATATATTTTGGATGAGTTTGTTAGTAGAGTTTGGATGAGTTTAGTTCATCTGACAAAACCACAAAATCCGACAAAACCGCAAAAATCGCAAAAACCGCAAATAAAAAAAAACAGCAAAAACCGCAAAATTTGAAAAATTGCCAATACCACAAAATCTGTATAAACAGTCTGCACAAAATCTGTAAAAACCGTAAAACCCGTAAAAACGCAAAAACTGCAAAACTAACAAATCGGCCAAAAATCGCAAAACCCGACAACACCACCAAAACCGCAACTCTAAAAAAACCGCAAAAACGGTAAAAACTGCAACTCCGTAAGAACTTTCAAAATCGCAAAATCCGCAAAAATCGTGAAACTGCAAAATCAGCCAAAACCGCCGAAACCGTAAAAACTGTATAACCGCAAATCCGTAAAAATTGTCAAAATCGTCAAAACCGCAAAAACCGCCAAAACCGCAAAATCCGACGAAAACGCAAAAACCGTCAAAATCGCAAATCCGTAAAAACCGCCAAAATCGCAAAATCTGCCAAAACCGGAAAATCCGACAAAACCACAAAACCGAAAAATCCGCAAAAAACCCGCCAGAACCGCAAAAATCCGTTGAAACCGCAAAACCGCAAAATCCGCCGAAACAGCAAAAACCGCAAAAAATCTCTAAAACCGCAAAATCCGACAAAACCGCAAAACCGTAAAAATCGCCAAAAATACAAAATCTACCAAAACCGCCAAAACCGCCGAAAACCAACAAAACCGCAAAAACGTAAAAATCGCAAATCCGTAAAAACCGTAAAAACCGCCAAAAGCACAAAATCTGCCAAAACCGCCGAAACCGCAAAATCCGGAAACAATCGCAAAACCGTAAAATCTGCAAAAAACCGAAAAAACCGCAAAATCCGCCGAAACCGCAAAACCACAAAATCCGCTGAAACTGCAAAAACCGGCAAAAAAAGCTAAATCCGCAAAATTCGAAAAAACCGCAAAAACTGTATAAATCGCAAATCCTTAAAGACCGCAAAATCCACCAAAACCGCCGAAACCGCAAAATCCGATAAAACCGCAAAACCGTAAAATTCGCCAATCCGTAAAAACCGTCGAAACAGTCAAAATCGCCAAATCCGGAAAAAAAACCGCCAAATCTGGCAAATCGCAAAAACCGTAAAAACCGCAAATCCGTAAAACCAACAGAACCACCAAATTCGACAAAACCGCGAAAAAAACAGAAATCTCAAAAACTGTCAAAATCGCAAAATACGACAAACCGCAAAAACCGTAAAATCGCAAATCCGTAAAATCTACAAAAAGAACCGTCAAATCTGCAAAAACAGTAAAAGTCGCAAAAACCGCAAAAACTGTATAAGTTGCAAAAACCAAAAAATCCATTAAACCATAAAAACCGCAAAAACGCAAAAAATGCCAAAACCGCAAAAATCGTAAAATAATTATTTATGAAAGAGATGAAATTATTTCATAAATTTATTTTTTTATAAAATTAATAGGTTGATGTATTTGGATACAATTGCAAATGCGCAAACGAAAAAATTTGCGTTCAAATGTTGCATCTGGATGCAAAATCCAAATGCAAAAACGAATATCTGATTGATACGTACTCAAGCATCTAAGGGTCGAAGTTGATTGTCGTCGAGTCTTCACTTTTCTCATCGTATAATAGTACAGGAATGGACGATGTGGAGATTAAGAGAAGCTTGACTTCTTTTTTTTGCAGGTGTTTGTGTTTCTTAGTAGGTAAAGAGACATGAGTATATTCAAATTTAAAAACACTCATTAATTTTTGTGCGATTGTGGACTATATGTTTTAGTAAGATATGTCATCTTATTGAGCTTATTTTTTTTGTTTGAATTTTGCATATATGGAATATGACTATTTCATTTGGACTATGACAAAATTTTACATTTTGCTTTGATTCTACAATGCTCCATGTGGACTAAGACACAATTTCACCTTGGTTATAGTTTTTACCTGTTGCTGATGTTCATTCCTTTCACAATCATATTCCATAAATATTTTAATCAAAGAAACATAGATAAGGATACTCGCAGAATTGTGATACAAACAGAGAAAGTATGTTCATGGATTTTCAATTGTCTCAATTAAGCAATAAACATGTTCATGTTTCTAGATTAAAAAATAAATGAAGTCCCAACAATCACTGAAATTGTGCGATAGTCCACATGGACTAGTGTAAAACATTAACAATCGGTGAAACTGTGTTCTAGTCCTAGTCCATGTATTTTTTATGTGAAGGTAAATGTGCAGGAAAACTCTACGGAGTGTCGGAGGATAGAAGTCGAAGTAGAAGGAGATGATGCTAAAAGTATAGTACAACAGGTAAAAACAATAAGCTACGTAAAATGTCTTAGTCCAAATAGACCAGAGTAGAATAACAACAATCGATGACATTGTGCACTAGCCCACATGGATTAGGGTAGAACAATAACAATCGGTGAAACTGTGTCCTAATCCTAGTCTACATTTGTGATCTGATTTAAAGGTTAAAGATACCAGACAATTATAAAAAATTCCCTATTATCTGCATAATTCACACAAAACAAATGAACTTCAAAAGTTGACAAGTCTTCTACAATTTATAGTCAACAATCGTACAACTATCCACCACCGATAACATATCAATATTCGAGTGTATGTTTAGTCGTTCAACTAGAAATCTATCCATCGCAAATAGTCTTTTCGGCAATCGTCGATCCCACTCTAAACCTTCACCGGAATTTATACTCTCTGTAAATATTGAAAATAACTTGTTAATCACCTAAAATGAATAAATTGCCGCCGTCGAAAACTGGAAAACCCAAACTAAAAAACAAAATCCCCCTTATATACATCTAATTTTGCCATATGTCCAAGAAGAAAATGATAATAGATTATGTATACCTTCCATCGTTGTTGTCTTCTTCTTTCAAAACCGCTAAATCCCGCTGGAAGATATTACTCCACCAACAACGTCGAAGTAAAGATCTCAGTTTTCTCTGCACACTGCCGACGAATAGATCTACTTCCTCTCCACTTATCTTCTGCAACTATTTTCGCTTAAAAAAATAATTTTACGCTCTTATTTCAAATTTTGTGTGGATTTCATATGGATTGTGGTTAAAAGCTGTTCGCTGTAAATATTAAAAAGAATAATAAAAGTTATGATTGAAGTTACGTCGAAACCACACGTTAACACAAAACAGTATTTCAGATTGGCTAGTTCAGTGTTGTCGTTTTGTATGAGGGTATGATAGTAATCTTCACTCAAAAAGTCGCCTTTGTCTCATAAGTACCTTAGAGTGTTATGTGAAAGTGAAAAAGTACCTAAAGGTGTAAACAACTCAAATTTTTACTAAAAAGTACCTTAGAGTATAATAATTATTACACTACAAGAAAACATATCTATTTTTTACTAAATTTTTGACCAATTATTGACAAAATTTTAAAGTGGACGAAAATTCGTCAAAAGTTTTTGACCATTATATTGGTCAATAATTAATCATATATTTTTGACCATATTGTGACCAAACATAATTTAAAAATAATAAATATTATTTAAATTAGTCATATCATTAGATCGTCAAAAATTGTTTTGTTACTATAATTTTATAGGGACCGCAAACTTTTTTTTTCTTCATCTTCGATTTAGGGACCGGTGATTGGTGACTCCTAAAACACCGTCACCGGTCCCTTTAGCGTTTCTTCTGCTTTTTCTCTTCTTTTTTATCTTTCGTTTTTATGATTTGCATCGAATCTGTTTTAGTGTTTTGGATTTGGTGGATTTTGGTATTATCTATATGATTTTTTTTTTTGTGCTGGACCAGAAGATCGACGGGTGTTGCCAGATTAGAAGATTGACGGGTGTTACCGAATTAGAAAATCGACGGGGTGTTGCCGGATTGGAAGATCGACGGTTTGACTAAACTCTTAGAGGCGTATCACAACTTCAACCCGCTTTTCACGATAACCTTCTATGTTGGATCATACCGTTTCAGGATTCTACTAAATGATTTGCAAGGGACTAAGAAGGCTCATTATTACTGGATTAGTAATGTTTCTGGCAACGAGTTTCCTTCACGTTCAAACTGTGTTCTACTCAAGCTACTATTGTGGATAAAAGGAGAGCAAACAGTGTAAAGTAAAATTAACTTTGGACAGAACTGTCATCAATGTATCATGGAGAAAACCATCCTGGTAAGATCATTGTTATCCATCATGTTCATCATTGTTTCTTTATCGTTCTGTAATTCACAGGTATGTATCTGGTTCAATATCAATAAAATCCAAGCGTTAAAAAAAGAAGAAGAGAGCTCGTTGTCTTCAATGGCATCTTCTTCTTCTTACGGTTGAATCCGTGTCAGAGTTCTATGTTTCTTCTTCTCTATTTTCTTTCTTGTTTTCCTTCTTCATCGTCTTCTCCCGCCGGAGCTTCTCCAACTTCAGAGTCTTTTCTCTTCGTCTGTTCTTCATTGTATTCTCCAAATGATCACTGCAACGAGATATCCATACACCACATTTAACATAAAATAGTTAGTTGGCCCGCATAATATGCGGACATTAAACTTTTGTAAATTTTAGATTTGATATTGAAATTTTCGATTTTCAAAATTTTCAACTGATATGATATCTTAGTTGGACCAAAGTCGCAAGCTTTTCTCTATCTGTTTTAGAGCTTGTGTGGTTTGTTTTCCTTTGTTTTGATAAATACCATATTACTCCATTTAGCATGTCTTGCGTAAGATTGAATATTTTACAGATGTTGACATTTGACCCCGCTAGAAACTATAATATTGTTTTATTCATCATTGCAAATGTCGATTTATTATGTAGTAAATTTATTTTCTGTATAGTTATCAAAAAGTAGAAGATATGACATTTTATTAGTTTATAACTTCGAATGATTTTTTTAATAAACCAAAATATACAATATCTTAATAATTATTTAAATATAATAAATTTTGTATAAAATGTATAATTGATTTATTAAGTAACATTAATTTATTTTTTTAATTTATTTTATTTTAAGATATATTTATCTTATATCATATTTAGAATTAATATATATATATATATATATTATTTTTATTAAAAATCAAATATATCAAATATATTAAGTAACTCATTAAGGATAACTAAGATTTTTTAAGATAAATATTTTTTGAATATTTTCTTTATTAATTTCGTTTTATTATTTATTATTTTCGTTTTTGTTTTAAAATAAAAAATAAATTTATAAATATTTTTTTATTAATCAAATAATTCATTACGAGCAACATAGTAATCAACCAATCCAACTTTTAATCTGGTGCAAATTAACTTCATACTTAATATATAAGATTAGAACCATGTTGAGCAGATAGAGAAGAGATGGTTAGATCGATGGAGAAGAAAGAGAAACAGAGAACGAAATAGAGTATTCTATACTAAACTATGACATAAAATAAAATTTTATTTAGCTATTTAGTTTTTATGAAAAAAACATAGAAATAGTACGTATTACTTTTTTCGCCAAGAAATAGTACCTAATAGTTAGGTTTCTAATAGTTTTCGTATTTTTAAATTTTTAAATTGGCATGGGCAGCCATTTTCTTTTTCCAAAATGCTATTGTGATTTTTGATTTAATTAAAAGTACTCAATAATTAAAAATATGTTGATCTGACATTGGAGACAACCTATGTAGAGACATTCACCAGTTTGTTAAACAGGCTTTTAAATTGTCTTGGAGACAAAATTTGATCATTGTTTCCTTTGTCTTGCAATTTTCTCTTTTTTCTTTGCAGTCATTTACAATTAATTACTACTATAACCATACATTATATGATTAGTATTACACAACATATAAACAAACAAATGTTTACACCTGCATTATAATCACATGTATGATTATCACAAAAAATACTGAAACTACTTGGCATCACAGAGACCGGTCTTTTCATCGCAAAATCCATCACGGCCGAGCAGACGCTGAGGCGGTGCACTGAGTAAAGGAGAAGAAGGCGAACCATAAGCATTCCTCCGACTATTTCCACATCCAAGACTCTTCCTTGTGCTCACTCCGGTCAATGGGTTTGTCCCATTCGCGTATTTGCACAGAGCCTTCAAGAAAGCATCATGTTGTAAACAAAACCCTTTATGAATTTTGTGGATGAAACACTTGAATAACTGTAATTATGTGTTACCAATTTTTGTGGAAGATCAATCACAGCATCACTAAAATCGGCACCTTCAATCTTAGCACCACCAAGGTCACTACGGGTTAGAACTGATCGAACCAGAACAGCGTTTGTTAGATTTGCCTCGTTTAGTACCTAAAAACGCTCCCGAAAAAATCGGCTTTTAACCTTAAGAAAGCTGGCTTATGTTCAAGTATATATAGAGAGTACAATGTATGATGTTTACCATCCGATCCATCAATGTATCACTCAAATCAGCACCTGCCATTAAAATTCACATTTATTCATAAACATTCACCACAAAACAACAAAAGGGCTTAAAGAATTGATTGTAAAGAGAAACCTTTTTAAGTGATAGCAAAAATTGACAGAGACTACCTGTGAAGTTAGCTTTATAAGCAACTGCTTTCTCAAGATAAGCACCATTGAAAGTTGAACCACTAAAATCAGATTCTCTCATGTCTGCAGAAGTGAAGTTTGCTCTTCTACAATCATCAGTAAACCCATTACACATTTGTTCATAAATCGAAACAAAGATCTACCAAAATCAAAACTTTACTTCAATAGCTTCCTAAAGATCAAAACTTTATGTTGTTTTCCCAATCTCATCACCAACGAAAACTCAAATCTTTTTTAGTAAAGTTCAAAACTTTTACCTGAAATTTTCATTAGAGTGAACTGTTTTGCTGCATAAACAGAGTTTCAACTTCAGCGAACTAACTACCACCATCGAAACACAAATGAAACATTCTCTATACCATACCTAAGATCAGCAGAACCGAATTGTGCAGCTGATCCTATCCCGAACTCGCCACGTGTCTCTGCCTCGAACTTGTTAAGTTCAGCCATGGCCGGAACTCCGGAGCTCGAGGCAATAACCGCCGCCGCCATCGCCGCCGATAAAACCCTCTTCCAAGTGTTCGATTCTTTCCTGGAACAAAGATCTTCCCTTTTCGAATAACAATTCAATGCGACAATGCCATAAGTTTTCTGAGAACAAGCTTGTGTTTTGTAAGTAGAATATCTCACCTAGGACTTGACGAATCTCTGGTTTCTGGGTTTGAGCATGAAGTTAGATGTAATCGCCTTAATGGGTATCTCGGAAACTGATACAGAGATCCTGAGATAGAAGATGATGATCGTGAAATATCAAGTGACTTCATCATGGGAAGAGGAGAGAGAGAAGAAGAGAAAGCCATTGTTAAAGCTCTAAACTTTTTTCGAAATGGCTACATTACAGATGTGAAGGATTTGGATATTTATCCACTTTGATTGGGCGAGGTGTGTACACGTGTGTCACTTTTGCTCTCATGTTTTGTTCTTGATTCTCACTTACTTGACTCTGTTTTTACCTTGTGACAAAGATCACAGAGGAAACTTAGAGCATGATTAACCATTAGGGCATCTCGAATGATGTTACCATCATTGGAGTTTCTAAAAAAAAATTTTTAATATTAATTTTTTTTATCAGTTTTTTTAAAAGTAATAATAATAATAATAATAATAATAATAATAATGATAAATGCACCAATCGCGAGCCGCCACGTGTCGGTGGACCAGCGAACAGTGCAATAAACCCTCTAACAATCGGTTCTTAGAGCACCTCCATTGAAAGATTTTAAGTAAAGTTCACACAGTTTCCAAAAAAAATATTATAATATGATTAGACCACCGATCCCGTCTCTCCTCGGTTCTTCCAGGTGAACCTGTATCAACCACTGTGCGCAGACCCCGCGATTGGTTGTTTTTTTTTTTTTTGAAAATTAAACGGAAAAAAAATAAAATATTGAAAAAGTGACAGGTGGCGAGCCTCACCCCCGATCGCTAATGGGGATGCTCATATTTTGCATATTTTAGAGATGGTTCTTCACAATTTAGTGGGTCCCACTCACTGTTTTTTAGGTTAAGAGAGAGACAGAGATAGAGGGGCTAAGAAACGGTTTAAGGATCGTTTTTTAAACAAGGTATTAGAGAAACGGTTTCTTAACTTTTTTTTTAATTAAAAAAATACATAAGAAATTTTCTAAGAAACGTCGATAAAGATGGTCTTAGTGCATGTTTATTGCTAAGAACCTTTTAGGGTTCTTAGCTAATTTTAAATTAATAGAATAATTCTAAGAACCCATTAGGGGTTCTTATAAATCGGTTCTTGAAATTTTAAACGGATCCGAAACAGATCCGAAACCCGAAATATTTTCGGGTATTTTTGGGTATATTTTCGGGTATCTTGGGTTCGGATCGGGATATTTTAAACTGATCTGAAATGGATCCGATACCCGAAAAATCGTAAACGGATCCGTAACAAATCCAAAAACCGAAAAATAAAAAAAACGGATCTGAAACGGATCCGAAAATGAAATTGTTCTAACAAAAAAAAAAACTAAGAACCTGGCCTAAGAGCCGATTCTTAATTAGGAAACTTAAGAGCACCATTATCGCAGAAGATAAGTGGGTTTCTTAACCACGTTTCCGCGTGTGCGCCCCACCGAAATCACAAGAAACGCTTCCAGAAATTGTGAAATAAGAAACGGTTTCTGAGTGTTTCTTGGACTGTTCGCGGGCCCCACTGACACGTGGCGCCCCGCGATTGGTTTACTTTTTAATTTTTTTTTAAATTAAAAAAAAACAAAACTTAAGAAACCCAAATGAGTTTTACCGATAATCATGCCCTAAAAATCGGCTCTTAGCCATCACCATTTATTTATTTTTATTTTTAATTAAAAAATACTAAGAACCCTATCTAAGAGCCCCAATAAACATGCTCTTAGAGCATAACCCAATCGCAAAATTCTAGATGGATAAAGATTTTGAGAGGAAAAGTTTGGATCTAAAAGTTTGAATTTTCAACTCAAAACCAATCGACCATAAACAATTTTAAAAAACAGATTTGCTCCAAAAATTGTAAAATTGTAAAAATGATCTTCACAAGAATCGGATGATATTTGTGTTTTTTACATGAAGAATCAAACCCAAACCATATACCAAATTATTTATCACAAACAAATCTACAAAAAAATGGAATTTTTAGCTGGAGAAAAGAGAGGGGTAAAAATATTCAGGTGCTGGAGAGAGCACGAACAACTTCCTCAGAGTAAGGATGAATAAAAGCACTGTTCATTTGCCAAACTCTAAACGACGCCGTAACAGTCGCATCGATAGCGTTGTTGAACAAGAAAAGCTTCGCTGCTCCATAGATGGCTTTTGTCGGATATACTCTTGACGTTATACATGTTCTTCCACCTTGTCCGAATCCTTCTATTATCGAATGATCCACCTATTTTACAAATATTGAATCCATGTTATAATTGTGTTAATCAAATTAATGTATCAGAGTATATGAAATTAACTAAGCTTTAGTATATTACCAATATTCTCATGGTCAATTTCTCTCCTTTTAGAACCGGTACAACGCTACCGTATATCGGTTTAACCACATCGTTTGCAGAAGATGATCTGTTTACAAGAAAATGTTAATATTCATAATGAAGTAATACTATAAATTATGATGATTTTAAGAGTTTAGTACCTTGAGGTGTCTGTGCAAAAGAAAGTTTTGAGCTTCGAATCTTTTCCCTTAGCTACATAGAAGTAAACCGGAGTTTGCTCGGCCAAGCTCTCATCGGCAAGAACCGAGAATCCGAATGGCCCTAAAGCGCCACGAACGGTGGAGCCTCCGCTTTTCTCGCAGCTAAATTCCTCAGCTTCAGCCACCACCGAAGCGTCTCCAAGGACTTTTTCTAAAGATTCTTTCTTGATCTCGAATTCTGCTTCGATGTCTAACTGAGCTGCGGATTCTATATCGACTGGAACCACTACTCCGGGACCAACTTCAACATCGAATTTCTTGCTGCTTAATCTAAGAGATTTGACTTCTTCCACTGGCAATTGAACTAAGTTCTTGCCCGTTTTTGTGTCTAGTACAACAGTCCTTGGGATACTCTGTTCAAATAATTAAACAAAAATCTTAGCCCTAACTTGGAATACAAGAAAGCACAAAAAATAACCTAACAAAACATACCTGTACAGAGGACCAACCCTTTTGCACATCAGCAGCTTCGCTATCAGATTCACCAATCCAACCCCACAAGATTCTACGACCCTTGTTTTGGTCGTAAAACGTCTTTGAAGCATAGAACTTTCCGTAATCATATCTTAAACTAGTACTAATCCCGACATCGATAGTAGGATCATCCGGGATCCATGTCCCGTTCGAATCAAAGTACGTCCCAATAGCATAATGATCGATCCTAGTGTCATCCATGCTAGCCTTCACAATGTGCTTCACATCCGGTCCATTGACCGAAGTGTCGAGCCCGTTGACCGCGGTCTTAGAGACCGGATAAAAGTCAACGCACTCCCACATCCCTGTGTTTGGAACTCGGTGCAACAATGTGTCAAGTTTTTCATATGTCTTAAAGTCGGTTGTGTCGTACACTAGTGAGATTCCGGTTTTATTGATCTTGGAACCAATGGTTATCCGCCATTTTCCGGCTGATGTCTTCCACGCAGTCGTCGGGTCGCGGAAGTCCTTTGGAAGAATACCCGGTGGAGGCACGAGAACCGGATTGCCGGAGTACTTGACCCATTTCAACAGAAGTGGATCGTTTAGGTCTTCAGGGTAGGCAAGGTTTTGGACCTGATGAAAACATTTTATTAATTAGTATCATTAGTTATATATTATCATTGATCAAATCATTAAACCTAATGTAAATGATCAATATCTAACTTACCAAAAATCTGGCTATATAAACTCTACTATTCGCCTAACGATAAGTTATTATATCACCATCTACTATTTTAAAGAATCATTTATGAAAAAAAATCACATGTTTAGGCATTGTTTTTATATAAGTATCATTTTGCGATTACCCATTTTCGAAGGGCTTTATTGTTTTATATAGTTGAAAGGTATAGTATTTTAGTAATAGTACAAAAATTACATCTGAGAATTTATTCAATTTCAATCAATTCTCGCGGTAAACTACAAACAATTGTAAGGTTTAAAATATTATAAATGTTTTATAGTACTGCATAGTCATGAATATATTGTTTTAAAACTGTTACTTGAAGGTTTGTTCTCAACAACTTAGCATTGAATGTAAAAGATGAAATATTTTTCGAGGTACAAACCTGAACGGATTTGTCGGTAGAACCGGTGTAAAGCATGACAATAGAACCATCAGGAAGGATTGTAGCTGAACCGGTCCACACGCCATTGGCGTCGTACCATTGATCAGCAACCATGGCTAAAGGCAAATGAACCCAATGGATTAAATCCTTCGACACGGCGTGACCCCAAACAATGTCACCCCATACAGCTGCATTTGGGTTCCATTGGTAGAAGAAATGGTACCATCCCTTGTAGAACAATGGACCTAGACAACAAAAAATCCGAAATTTTTTATTTAATTAGGGTCAAAATGAAAATAAATCTCAAATATTTGAGATTCTTCTAGTATATGATAAAGTTTTAGATACTAAATTGAAATAAAGCATAGTTTGTATACCCCACTCACTGACTTATTCCAATTTAAGACAAGATCCAAATTTTGAGGATTATTTTTCTATGGTGACCAATGATTTGTACAATCTTTTTACCATGTGGATATGACGTGGAAGCTAAATAATATTAATTTTTTGATTGGTTACAATGTAACTCTGTTCTGATTTTGTCTGTGAACTTTTTACTTTTTTTCGGTGGATAAACTTTTGTTATAACGTGGACTGTGTGATATGATGTTCTGTTGTCTACTACTTCTTGTCGCTCCAATTATTTTTAAAATTTTTTTTTATACATTATGAAACATAAATATATCTATCAAAATTAATCAGATCTAAGAGAAATTCAATTCAATTTATACAAAATAGAAAATTTTCAGAAAAAGAAAAAGAAAGTAAAACTTACCATTAGGATCTGCAGAAAGAAAAGGCCAAAGCAACACCATATTGGAAAAAGGAGAAAAAACAACAAACAAAGAAAAATTATTAGAACAAGATTAGAGACTAATTAGTAATTACTATGGAATTTAAACACAAGATTATATTATAATTACTAACAAAAAAAAGAAAAGAATCTATTAAAATTTACTTGATTTGAATGAATAAATCACTGTTTGTATAATTTGGAAATTTGAATATGATTTCAACATTGTTTCCCAGAATATGGAAACAAAAATATAAAAGAATGAATATTCTTTGAATATATGTAAAGAAATCAACAAAAAGAGCAAATACTTTTTTTCCTTTTGCTACTTTTTTTTATAAAAAAACCAAATTAATAGATAATTAAATCAATAAAAAAAAAAAATTTGTTTTAATAAAAAAATTTTGTTGCGTACCGTTCATCCAATTCTGCTCAGGCTGAAAATGAAACGCCGTTCGTTGCCACGACAACATACTGTTGTTCCACGAAAACGCCACCGTGTTCCGATCACCGGAAAGTTTCCATAACCGATCATTCCTTTTCTCCGACACACCGGCAAGTCGGGCACGTGACGTTGTCGTCTCTGCTTCATCGCTTTTTATCACAGCGTCATTCGATCTAGATCCGTCGTGTGTGGCGATGAGAACGACGTAGAAGGCGATGAACAAAAGTCCAAATGAGACGGCGAGGAGACCTTTAAAGGGTCGGCGACGGAGATGGGTTTCTGGAGTCGGGTCGGATCTTGACCCGTCGGGTAAAATTGTGTAGGAAGAAGAAGATAATGAGTCTTCTTCTTTGGCGGAAATGGGCAAGAGAGCATCGTGGCTCGCCATTTTTTCGAGTTTCCTTTTTGAGATTTGATGGCATGAGAATGGGCAAATCCATTTATATATTTATAATACCGGAAAATTGTTGAATTTTTTTTTGTAATATCGGAAAAAATATTTAAAAATTAATTAAAGAAAAAAAAGAAAAAAAAATGAATGACACAAGAAGAGAGAGAGATATGGATTCATGTCTTCCTGCTTAGCTGGAAGAAATGTCCAAATGTTAAAAGTAAAAAGTGTTTTGTCTACGAATTAGTAAAAATGTAATTTGTGTTTTTGTATTAATGCCGTCTCTAAATCATTACTAGAAAAATCATAATCTAGTTTAAAGTCCCTCTTAAAATCTAGTTTAAAATCATAATCTAGTTTAAAGTTCATCTTAAAAAAAACGCTAACAAATTTTTATTTTTTCGTTTGTAATCTATTGACAAATAGTTCCTCTGATTAGAGGCAGGTGTTTATTGTAAAAAAAAAAAAATGTTAGAAGCAGGTGTAGGGTTTTCGTAAGATGGCAACGGAGATAGTGCAACGAATTTTTTTTTTAAATTCATGTTTTTCACGTTTCCATTTTTAGTATTTTTAAGATTCTACATGAATCGTAAAGTAATAAAATTTATCATAATCGAAAATAAAGTTGTGAATAAAAAGTCCAGAAGGAAAAACAATTGATATCGTCCATATCTATTGATTTGGTCCTTCGTTAGGTTGAATGGGTATGACAATGATATGAGTTTTAAATTGAATTGTCCACGTTGATATTTTTTTCCCTCTAATAAGATTTATTAAATTTAAACGAAATTTAATACAAAACCGGCAAAGAGATTCACCCTTTCCGGAGCCAAAAGTCGGCAGATAACAGGATATCCCCGGAACCATAAAGTCGAAAAGTGTGAGCACAGGAGGTTTGTGGCAAAACAATGCAACAAGGTATGATGGAGTGACATAGAATGATAGAAGATTGGGAAGCACTGACGTGATCGTGAAGAAAAAGGAAAAGAGGAGTAAAAAGAAACTTTGGAGATTTGAAGATCTGGTGAATATACGATTGGACCGCAAGTATAAAAGGCTGGATGGATGCAAGAAGACGGTATCACTTTTGGAGACTAAGAGAGAAATTTAGGTTTAGCAAAAGTGAGGCAAAGAGACAAAGCTTGTCTGTGTAAAGCAAGTTTGCGTGATCGGGTAGACATTAGGAATTGGTCTGTGTCACCAAGCTGTGGTAGATTGAGTAAAACAGATTAAACAGAGTGTTTAAAGGATTTCTAATAAAAGTGTATTTCTATTACAAGTTTGTGTCGTTCTTTGGTTATCTAACGTGTGTGTTCTTTCAAAAAGAACTAAGAAACATAAAACAATACACACCGAAGGTTAATCACACAAAGAAGGTGAACTAAAAAGATCTAAACAAATAAAAATATTGATTAGAAAGAAAACGGAATCGATCAGAGGAGAAATGGAGATGAGCAACTTAAGCCTAACTTATTGGGGGAAGGCAAACACCCCAAACTCATTATATTGCTCACATACAGGATGGAGCCACGAGAAACGGAGACGAAAACCCAACCTGGATCGCCGAAGAAAGCACCACAGAAAGCGGCTCAAATTGACACTCAATGACCTGAGGCTAGACGCTCTACTCTCTTCTTTACTGAGGATCCGTAAACAAACCGTCGATCCTAGCTAGTAGGACGAGCACACCTCACTCACGACCCGCTAACTCCCTAAACAATACAAACACTAAACACCCCTAGCCTAAGATATAGAGAACGACGGATACTAAAGGCCAAGCCGCAACCTGGATTCTACAGCGCACCAATCGACCTACACTCCTAGACAGGCTTCCAACAACCACTATTAGTTCACCTCCTAAGTAATTACCCCGCCTAAAAAACTACTACAACTTACATCAAACTGAGATAAACAAAACATAAATACCACATAACAAAACGAGGATCAGAGACCAAATCCGAGTCTAGCACTTGTCGACGAAGCAAAAGATCAGAAATAACTCCAACAACTCGCGACACCACATCAGCTCACAGATCCGAAACACAAACTGACCCATCTCCTCTCCTCCACTAGAACCTCGCCGCTGCTCTGAAGAGAAAGAAGTCCACCGTAGCTCACGCCGGAAAGGAACCTTCACGCACACTCTCACAGTAAACAAACAGAAGGCACAAAAGAGGGAGAAGAGAAATAGGCAAACCTATACAAGCACATGGGAAAGAGAGACATCCACCGCCGACGAGGAGAAAATCTGGCGGTGGCGCGGCACACTGAAAAAATAGAAGTTGTGCTCAACTGTTCAAAGAGGGGTAAGGATAAATCGCCGTCGGCACACACGTTTTATTCTCTTTCTTTGTCCACGTTGATTTTTTTATATAAATCTTTAGATGGAAAAACGCTAATTCACATATATATACACATTTTTGAATATGGACTAGGTAGATCAATATTCCTTTTACATTTTTGTACAAAGCCTTAGATTGAAAAAAAAAGATTTTAACTCATATACAAAGTTTTTATCGGTTTTTATGGACTAGGTCTATTATTTTCTTATATGATGTAGATTCAAATATGACATTTCATTTTTGCATTGCATTCGTCATCTAATAAATGTAAGACATGAAACAAAAGTTTTTTGATGGCGTGAAACACGAAATATAAGATGAAATCAAACTTATATTTTCCTATTATTTCCATAAGAACTTTATCAATTCTATATCAAATTATAAGGTTTTTTTTAAAAATAAATTAGTAATTGTTTGCTAACTAAATTATAGTATGATATAATTACATTTCTTAATCTTGGCTAAAACATTTTATATTATAAAGAAGAGGGATCATAAATTTATATGATTAATAGCCCATCCACGAACCAGGTCAATGAACACAATCCTATCTTTAGGCTATTTACCGATTCAAATATACTACTATTTCCTCCGTTTTTTAAAAAGTGTCGTTTCAAGGTTTTTATGTTGTTTCATAAAAAATATCGTTTTACATTTTCGATGCAAATTTATAAACAAAATTCTGATTTTAACCTCATTCTTTTAATGTATTAATTAGAGAGCGAATTTTTTTATAATATATTAATGAAATTTGATTTTTTAATAGTTTTTTTAATATGTGTGAAAAAATATCAAAATGATACTTTTTGCGAAACAGAAACTACTTTTCACTTCATGATTTGGAAAAATAGTTTTATCTAAAAAGATTTGGTGAGTAGTTTGAAAATACAGTTATAGTAAATGCTAAATTTAATACCGGACAATTAAGTGCTTTTCAGAAGATTAATTATTGTCTATAGTTGGTGTAACCAAAAAAATTTTTGCTCCCCCGTTGGATACTATAATCATTTGATGAATTTATCGTTGTAAAGGAGAGACTTCCAGTGAACCGACCATACCATTCTATGCATCATATGTAATAAGAAAACTACTAACAAGGTGTTGGTCAAATAGTTATAAGAGCTTTTTTTATTAAAAGAGAAGTTTATAGGTTCGAGCTGCATCGGAAGAGGTTGGCTCGCCAAATACGAGTAACTTACCTCGTTTGATTTTGTTTTAAGAGAATCTAGGGTCCACAAATCTTGAACCTCCTAGTTATCAAAAAAGAAAAAAACTAGCATTAGAGGATTTGCTGTGCTATTTTGATTATATAAGATTTAGGAAATTTAGTAATCATTATTATTAACGAAGAAATGAAAAAGTTTTAACCATTTTGACAAAGGTTTGTAACTTTATGAATGTATAAACATTAGTGTTCTCGCCGTATTAAAATTTGGATTAAGAAAGTTATAAGTGTACGTGAGTTAGTTGTATACTATAAACAAATAATTCCTTTTTTACTTGGTAAGTAAAACCGAAGACGATAAGATTTGTGACTCACATACGAAATTCATTCAATTTTTACACGAAAGCAATTTATGTTTTTCTTTTCCAAATTTTTGACTTTCGTATAAAATTTATTATGCCTAAACCAATAAAAATTTAGTTAATTTTGAACAAGAATAATTAAATATAGAAAGACTCGAGAAACACGAAAACATGACCAGCCAACTACTAGTTTATTTATAAAGAATAAGCTAAACTTTTTTAGTCAATTACTAAATATGTTTATGTTTTGAAGTCCGACTCAGACTCCCCGTCCGATAGTTTGATCCAAAATCCAATGACTAATACGGTTCGGGTTGAGTTGCAAAATCTGCTTGACAGAGACCCGTCAAAAATCCACCAGAAGCCCGCGACGTGGATTGACCCAATGACCATCCGTCTGGTTATTTAACCCAAAAAATAATTTTTTCCTTTTTAATTATTTAAAAAGGAAGTACATTGATTATTTAATTTTTTATAATCACTAAAATTTATAGTTAAAACATAATATTTATTTGTTAAATAAAGTAAACAAATAATGTGATTGAAAGTAAAAAATGAAAAATATATAACTGAAATATCTTTAAAAGAAGATTTAATAGGTTATTTGGTTGCTTTTCATATTTCTAAGACATTGTAGAAAATATTCATATTAATCATTTCTCTTTATCATTTTATTCCTTTTGGTAGACATTAATTTTTAAAATTTATGTGCATATTTAAATTTTTATAAAATAATATATAATATAATTATAAATATTTAATAATATGTTGATAGATTCGGGTCAATCTTAAAACTCCGGTGATTCGAAGATAATCTGGTTCGCTGCCCGAATTGGACTTCAAAACATCGGTGTTCCGGTTCGATTATGAGTACAAGACAACTCCAACATTTGAGATCTGAGATCTATATCGAAATTTTACATTTTACAACTTGTTAGTATAGCCAAGCACATGAAACATTTGTTTAAATATGAATACATTGTCTCAATCAATCACAATAACTCAATAAGTGTGTCAGGAACCAATGTCCCATAATGGTGATGAGAGGAAATGAACCAACGCCAATTTGTACAATAATAAACAATTATTGCAACACATGAGGCCACTTCTAGCCACATATCAACTGCATGTGGAACTGAAGGATTGGATGGTAACTACCAACTAGTAGATTTGAGAAAAGTGAACTTTTCTGTCTCTTTTTTTTGGTTCTAAAAACAATTACTAAAACATATTATATATTTTTGGACTTTTCAAGCATATTAGAAACAGTTAGTGTATATTAATAAATATTTTTTGTGCGTAAAAGATCTAATTTTATAACACCAAACTAATAGTTTAGATTACTTTTTTTTTAATTTAACAATTTATTATTATTAACTAATAAAAGATGCATATAATATTTTAAACACAAACCGAACCCGACTCGAAAAATCTGAATCTGAACTCGAACCAATATGCAAAAGTACCCTATGAAGTTCTTTTGATCAGTATTTTGGGTATCGGATTTTATCCGAACCTAATCACACTACCCGATCCGAATCGAAACGAAAATCCGAAAAATCTAAAAATCTCGAGTAGAATTTGAATTTAAAATTCAAAATGCCAATTCCTAAAAACCATGAATCAAATCAGAACTTGAAACACTAAAACATGAAAAATCCGAAAAATATGAAAAAATGAAAAAAGCCTGAAACGTCCGAAACCTAAAAATTTTGAAAGTCTAAAAATTTATGAAACCAGAAAAATATCGGTTGTATTTTTGTTTCAACAGGTTAAATTTTCAATTATCCGCATGAATTTTATAAAGCAAAAGTTCAGAATCTGAACTTAAATTGAATCCGATCTGAATCTGAACGGATCCGAACGTCTAACCCTAATTAATTGTGTATTAGTATTTTTAATTAATGTTTTCTGAAAAGACAAATGGAAAAAGACAAGATCTTGTATAATTGTTGGATGTGGGAGAACTAGATCCACATGTAAAAGATCGATAGGTTTCTGGCAAACATCACGTGCCCTGTCCCACTCGAGAAATCGAAGCTACTACTACTAGTATCATTTGTTGCTAAACAATAACTACAATTTTCATCAAATGTTTTCAAAAACGTGATAATAAGTACCCTTCATTCTTGTGCACAAAAAGTATATCCTTCGATAAATCCAAAGGATATGCAATCAGTCAATCACTCCATGTCAATGAAATTATTCAAATTTGTGATGAAATTGCATTGAAATGGAATCGTTCGTTTTTTTCCACTATATGAACCACCAGCAATTTACAATCACACACGTCGCCAAAAAGAAAAGCCCAATCTCACACGAAGAAATGTTGAACAAATTCATTTTTTTTGTCAACAATTAAATTTAACATCTGATTTAAAATTTTTAAGATATTAGAATGGATAATTAAATCACACGTTTGTGCTTGTGTGGAAATTACTAAATAATTTTTTTGACATTTAAAGAAGGTTGATAGAGAAGTGGCGAGAGGTGGATAAGTCCATGCTCTTCGTTATCTTCATATTTTTTTGTTATTTAATTTAACTCACATAAACTCCCACCTTTTTCCATACCATTAAAAAAACTATTATTTAAAAACAATTCATCGACAAAAAATTTTAGGGTTAATTTGCAAAATAACAAAAAATATTATTTCACTATTTGAGAGTGATAATAATAATAAAAAATAATACATGTGGTTTACCAAAACATCCCCTCATCTTAACAAAAAAAAAAAATTGATCGTAAAATTGTAATTTCAGATTTTGAAATGTTTGAATAATTAATTAATGAAAGATTATTTGACATTTGTTATAATTTTCCAAAATTTTAATTAAAAAATTAAAGAATTCGATACATTTTTCTATAAAATTTATACTTCATTTAATCACCATACATTAATAGATGTTTTATCCAAGTAACAATTTCCTTAGATGAGAATTGAAAGTAAGAGCGCTGGGAGAGAGAGAAGAGAGAGAGAAAGAGAGATATGAGTTTCCTCGCCGGCACGGTGGTTCACCGCGCATGCTTGGCCCTTCTTTTACCTTTTCCTTGTTTTTCTTTTGCTTCTCTCTCCCTTAGCTTTCCCATCTCTGTCAGCAAGCTCTCTGTCTCGGCGGCGACAAACCCTGAACAAACCGAGTCCGGTAACTCATCACCGTCGGAAATGGTGAAAGAGCAAGGAGGTGGAAGCTATTGGTGGATGAGAAGTCGGATTTTTTCCGGAGGTGCTTTGAGGTTGGCATTTTTCAGATCTAATCTTAGCCCCTCAAACATCGGAAGTTGGTGGCGCGAGAGGCTTGGTTGGCCTTCCATGGTCGGATCTATCTTCAGATCCAGTACGGGGCGACGCAAAGAGTTTAAGCGACGTTTCTCTCTTTGGTGACTCGGTGGAGGAACCGCTCCAACTCGTTTTCAAGGAAGGATCTCCCTCGTTGAGTGGAGGTGTGTATCGATGGGGAATTTCTCCTTCCCATTGATGGAGTGTTCGTAGAGTTCGGTCAGATTTGGTCACTTAGGCGGCAAAGTCTACCCACCCGGAATCCATACCCTTCCTACCGTTCCAGTCCATTGGCGGAGGCGCGGAGGAAGACCAATGAGTTTAATGTTATTATCAGGTTAGAGTCGATTAGATTCTGATCAGCTCCAATTTATCGGGTTTGATCATCTCCGGTTTGCTCTCCTCAGCCACTCTGCGACAACTTCTTTTCCGGCTTGTTAGGAAGCTCTTTCATATTCGATCATCTTCTTACCCAATGATGAAAAATCTTAGCAAAAGAAATTTCACCACTGGTGTTTTAGTGTTTGGTTTGGTTATCACTCTAATATTTTGTTTGGCCATCACCTTAGTCTGATTCGAATTCTCTAGTTAGGTTTTAGTAGTCATTGGATTAGGAAGATGTTTTGTAATCTGCTTTATTAGTTGAATTTAGGTGGTCTAAGAGACGATTCATATTATCATTAGGATAAATGAATTTTTTCTCATTGTGGTCAAAAGTGCAATGACGGACAACATCTGGTAACGTCGGTTCCTCTTAGAGTGTGTCGGGGTGATACTAGTTTCTGACTCATTGCACCGTGTGGTTAAAGTTTCTGTTGAGGCACCGAAGTCGATTTCCATTGTACTAAACGTCTTTGGTTAATATAAAGTTGATGTTGAGCCAAAAGAAAATTAAAAAAAATAGATGTTTTAGAATACACAAAAGTCTATCTTTTTGAAATAATTTTTTTTTATAAAACATCTATTTGACTTTTATAAAAAAAATAGACTTTTAAGTATTTTATGGAGTAGTGTTTTGCCTCCGTTTGGGAGTTTTATGTTATTTGGCCATAGTTGTGTTTCCCAAACCCTTTGGTTTTAAATATATGTTTTTTTTGCCGCCGATTTTAAATATATGTTTATGTATGTTTTTATTTTTATTCAAACCGGTTTATGGCTTCAAGAGTTTTCTACAAACTCGTCAATTTCTAGTTCTGGAAACGTTGATACCTTTACTGGTTTAAGTGTACCGTCTAGTGTTCCTACTTGTTTGGGTTATGATAGCCTATTAGATGAAAAAATGTTAATTTAAATAAGTGTACTTAATGGATTATTATTGGTCTAAGGTTATAGTAATTATGTTTTACGAAAGATATATATTATATCGTCTAAGCGTTACTTTTTTAAATATGTGTGAAAAGTCGAAAACCTACAATTTTGAAATAAATGAACAAATAGTAGTTTTGAGTCAAATATCCGTAATAGTGCAATTAAAAAATAACTCACTCCTCCAAATAAAAGAATAGCTCTTGGATCAAATGTTGTGGATCTTTGAGGCGGGCCTGAATTATTTAAACGACAAACAAAAAAATTGATGCTCATGGTTGTGGATCTCATTAAGATTTTAAAAGAATCATAGTAAATGATATATCTCATGTTGTTTCTCTTGTATTTCATCCAAAAGAGGCCTTTGTGTCCGCCTACAAAGTTTCTCTTAATGATTAACTTGAATTCTATGGGCCAATGACTCTCTAGGCCAATTCTCTTGCAACACATATCTGGTTTTTTAATAGCAAGCCCTTTATCAAACAAAACCAAACGAAAATGTGAGAGCAGTAAAAAAACTGCTAACGGCATAAAAATCATTTTAGCTAGTTAGTGATATCCTTCTTAGCGAGTCGAGAGATGAAGACTTGGTGTCCAAACGAACTTTTAGCTCTTTATTGCTAGCCGCAACGACTAAGAGGCTTTTCTCATCATCAAATTATCTATTACAAATGCATAAAGATTTGTTTGAATCGGCAATGAGCTTTCGACTATTCTACTACAACATTGATGGAGTATTTGACGGTTTACCTTTATCTATTCTGATGGTTGTACCTTTTATTTCTCGTGTTTATTGTCTTATTCGTAATTCAATAGTACGTTTTGTAACTCAAGCCCTTGTAAGAACAGCGGATCTCCTTGGTTTCTCCTTAGCGGAGATTCTTGTTCCGCTTGCTTAATGAAAAGGGTTTCGGGAAAAAAAAGTTTGAATCGGCCTGTAAATGAAACATCTAAAAGTTTATCAATTACTTAATAATCTTGATTTATAAAATGACTACCTTTATCTGCAAACCGTACACCATTAGGTTATGGTACAAGCACAAACCAAAATCACTCCCATATATATAAAATCAAAACCAAATCAAAATTTTACAAAATCTGTAAAAGTTTGTTGACAAACACATTATATGATACACACAAGTACAAACCTATATACACATGATGCCTATAAAAATAATAATTTTTATAACATTTATAAAATAAAGTAATTCATAAATTAGATTTAGTGGGTCCAAGTTTCACAGAAAACAAGTGAAGTCACAAGTGCCAACTGATGTCATGAGTGATGAGTGCGCAATCATGCAATGACAAACTCTTCTTAAAAAAAATATCTGAAAGGCAAGGAATTCATATATGCTCCTCGTATTATTACACATTTCTAAAACCACACCAAATATTATATTTCTTACAAGCAGCCCCATATTCATTCCTATAAGGGCTATTACTCTTCTTACATATTCACATCTTGCAAACACAGAAGCCACAAGACACACTTACAATTACACTTCATACCCACACATCGTATTTCAACATAACAAAGTTCCCCCAAGTCAATGATTAAATTATTAGGTTTTGAGCATTGGCAAAAGTTCAGGATAAGTTGACATATATTTGACAAAATCATTGTATGCTTCTATGATGAGGTGATCATCATCCCAATTATCTCTGTATGTCGCGGATTGGGCATAAATTCTCTTGAAACCAATGTAAAACATTTGTTCTCTCCATTTCTCTATACGCGGATAATCACATTGATCCGCAAGCCAATTGTCGTATTCAAACTGCCACAATAGTTTCCCCAAAATAATGTTTAGTGTCAACCATTTTCATCTAATTTTCGGAAAATAGTGCTAAGAAATCTTTAAGTACCTGGGAGCCATCAGGCATCAAATGAGTATATCTTTTGGGAATACCCGAGGCTTCGAGCTTATCATAAAATGCTTTAGTGTCTTCCATCATCTCCTCTTGCGATGGGAGAGATACTCGGCCAGATAAAACTGCTGCAACCCACTTGCTTTGAAGCTCAAACATCGGAAAGGGAGTGATCTAATAATACACATCAAGTTAAACAACAAAAAAAGTGAGATCATATGCAAAACCAACAAAGCTAATCACAACAAGTTACAAACATTATTGAGATCTTATATTAACCTGCCATGGTAAGCCAATGAATGAAAGGCCAGGGGCAAGAGCCGGAGGAAACACATGTTTATACAAAGGTCCAACCCGATTATCGTCCACGGTCACTTCGCCTTTCGTGTCGAGAAACGGGAAATAGTACTTGTACCCGGTACAATGCATGATTGTATCCGCGTAAACCGTCTTCCCGTTTTTAAAAACCACCGAACCATCTTCTCTAGCAGTTTCAATCTACAATGAACGTAGCCAAGAATCATTCAATTGTCTTATGTATGGACTAATTGAAAACTTACAACATTCAGCAAACCGGTTTAGTTAATACCGTTGGGTGAAGCCATAGATTGTCATAACCGGGAAGCTTCTCATAGGTCTCTGGTGAAGTTGATCTAGATGAGACGTGAACTTCTTTAGCAACTTTTGCAATATCTCTACTTATATCAACTCCGCTCGCTGAGCTACCAATCACTATCACCACCTATGCAAAACGTAATAAAATTAACGAAACGATCAAGTGTTAACACTAAAGAGAAACTTTGATTAGCGATCACAAGAATTATTAAAAGTATGAGATTATTACCTCATCTTTGAATGGATCAGGAACACGATAATTATGGCTGTGAATTTGTTTGCCTGGCCATGAATCTATACCTGCAAAAAACAAATTTTTATGAGAAAAAAATTCCCCAAGGGAAGCCTAAATCTTGATTCTTGATATTGATTGACGAATATGTTATTCCTCAAGAAAACTCTGTTTCTTGATTCCACACAAGTAAAAAAAAACTCTGTTTTTTTCCTCATGATATTAAAAAAAGTAGCTTCATAAAAAAATGAAAGTAACTTTCGGACCAAAGTGCTCGAATAATCGAAATCTAACTAGAACCAAAAAATATTATTTTTAATAGCATCCATTATAATATTTTGAAGATTAAATTAGGTAACATAAAAAATTTAAGCAATATATCATTACTTGAACTAATTTTCGGTATGTAAAATATAATTTTTTCAGTGAAAAAGAAACCTAATATTAATTCGAGAAAAATCTTCTTTTAACAAAACCAATAACATACGCAAGTGAAGACACGAGTAAGGTTAGGTTCTGTACCATCAATAAGAGCATGACGAGGTTCTGTATAGTGTCCGTTACAAACCACAACGGCGTCGTATATCTCGTCGGCGACACCATCGGCGTTTTTCGACTTAACCCTCCACTTCCGGCTATTCTCCTCCGCCGGCTCCGCCTTAACAACCTCCGTCTCGAACCGTATCATCTCCTCGATATCGAATTCCTTAGCAAAGTCTCGCAAGTAAGCAAGAACCTCGCTGTGACTCGGATGTCTTCTCGGATCTCTCGATCCATCGTGTGGTCGAGCCGCGAAAGGGAAGTCGGTGAAACCCATGCATTCTCTTGGGATGTTTGTGCGTAAAGATTTGTAGAGGCTCGAGTGGACGATGGGTCGGGTCGGGTCGAGGCTAAGCGGGTCGGGTTCGACTTGTGAAGTGTAAGCCCACACGCCTCCGATTTGGCTCCCGCGCTCTAAGACCACTACTGAGTGCCCTTCACGACGTAGCTCACGAGCAGCCACCAGCCCGGCGGCTCCGGCTCCGATAACTGCCACGTGTCGAGAAGTGGTTGGATTAGGAAGACTTGGTGCCATTAGGTTAATGGTGGCGAGGTATTAATGTGATCTAGTAAAAGATGATGAAGAGTTTGTAATGATGATGAAGAAGAGAAAGATAATGGTTTGTCTTATCAAAAAAATGATAGATAATGGTGTGTGTGTGTGTTACGATTATAACGATGTGCGTTATATAGGAGGAAAAAATACCTCTTGACGATGACGTGTCACTTCAGTGTTAGATAATTCTTGTATAAACACATTTCATATACCGAAAAAAAAACACATTTCATATTGATTTTTAATGTGGAAAATTCGGTGGAAACCCAAACAAATATCTCTAAAATGTGATGATATCATTTGCCCAACACAAAATCGTTGGTTAAATAAGTAACATTGATCCAAGCATGTTTTTAGCGACACTAAGGGCATCTCCATCCATGATACCATGGATGGAGTCCTTAGGTCTTTTT
>OVAN01002127.1:0-35383 GCA_900406275.1 Anastatica hierochuntica | reverse complement strand
TTTTTGAAAAACAGACAATACAAAAGTGTATTTTTGTAAGTCTCCCAATTTAATATGTTATTTTATTTTTTTGTTGAAAACACTTCTAAGAACACCACCAATGTGGATGTTCTTAATGGCTTCCTCTCCGGTGTCCCACGGTTCGTCGTTGGCAGTGTGAGAGACTTTGTAGGTAGGTCTTTTTGGTTTGTTATCAGATATTTTGAAAGGAAATTATAAGAAATGCTAAATAATTTTTTATTAATTAATTATTCAAACTTTTCAAAAATTGAAATTACTATTTTATCTCCATTATTTTGATAACAAGAACACCCCCCTCCCAATATTTTTTTGTCAATTCCAAATATTTAAATAATGTTTTTATTACTATTTAGAAAATTAGCCCTATTTTGGATCCATCAGTGGCTCTCATTATAGCTTTGTTCGTCACTGGTTCAAGGTGAGGGAAGAGCGGGTTTGATGGGATTATGAGGATTTGGTCAGATCTAGTTTGTTAAGAGGGGAATCAGTTGATTCTCGTCAGCAATTTCGTTTGTTCTTGTGATTCTTCAGTGGTTGTCGAGGTACAAGTTTTGACTTATCCAGATTTAGTGTTTCGTCTGTTTTTTTAAGCAGCTTCCTAGTTTATCTCTCGTCTAGTCCTTCAGAGCTTCACGTTTGTAGGTGATGGTTTTAGATTAAAAGTTAAGAGACATCTCGTCGAACAAGATTCGCTGATTGTGCTTGAGTTTCTTTGGTTGGTGTTCGACAAATGTGCTCCTATATTCGGTTTATTCGATAGTGTTTATAGGATTTGCATCCCTAGACGCTTTGGAGTATCGTCCTACTCTCGTGGTTTTTTCATGGGTTAATTGACGCTCTTCCTTTCTTGGTATGCGGGCTTCTAATTCAAGAACTTCATATGGTGGAGTTGTGGGTAGTTGGATGTGTGTTTTTCTTCGGTTGAAGCGACGGAGCATTTGCGGAAACGAATGTCATTTATGTTGCTTAGGCATGGATCAACCGGTTTTCTTGGTGATGAAATGGAGCTTCGGATCATGTACATCAAGACGTAGAGTAGTCGAATGTCAAAACAGGTGCTTCCTCATCTACTCGGGTTGTGTTCTTTTGTTTTGCTCCTGCTTTTACTTTATATGCAATATAATGAGCTTTAGATGGCTCGTGGGTTCTCTTCAATGAAGCAATATAAGGAGCTTCTTTGCTATCCCAAATACCATCGTCTTTGTATGCTTCACACTCGATTTCGTTTCCCGTCTTATTTACTTTTCTACCATGGAGTTTTGTTAGTTTAGAATCTTGGTTAGTTCGTTGATGTCTCTTAACTTGTGTAGTTTAAGCTTTAAATTTTGGAATTTAAGTGTTTGGCTTCGGGAATATCATATAAACTCACCAACTTGTAGTTCTGAAAAGAGTGATATCTTTGTCGGTTTAAGTGTATTGTCCAGTGTTCTAATATTATTATATTGATATTTTAGCAAAATTAATTAAGTTTTAATTTTATTTTAAATTATACCCCTAGAAATATGACAGGTGAATAGCAGTTTCTCAGATGTTTATGAGAGTCCCTCGTACGAGAGAACGTGACTCTCATTTTATTTTGTACTCCACTTTCTCTTTCTTCTTTTATTATTTTTTAATTATATATATATATATATATATTAAATGACTAGAGCATGAGTGAAATGCTCACTGATGCAGATGTTCTAAGAATATCCACAATGGTAAATTTCTCGCTTTGAATTTCTAAACATATTTATATTAATATTTTAATATGTTTTAGTTATATAATTAAAAAGAAAAATTAAAAAGAAATAATTGACCTATTAGAAAAAGGCAAATATATAAATGAGTTTCTTAAAATCTATGAAAAGAGATTTAAGTCTCTTAAATGAGAAACTCTCTTTTTGTTTATCTTTTTTCGGAAAGACTCTCGTGAAAGACCATTCGTATAAATGTAGGTGTTGTAAAACTAATCAAAGGCATAAAAAAAATATTTACTTTTTCTTTCTCCACTATCTTTTTTTAATTGTAATAACATTATTATTTTTTTGGTTAAAGAATAAATTTTTA
The DNA here is from genome assembly GCA_900406275.1 of Anastatica hierochuntica. Lineage (NCBI taxonomy): Eukaryota > Viridiplantae > Streptophyta > Magnoliopsida > Brassicales > Brassicaceae > Anastatica > Anastatica hierochuntica. Next base: position 33,313 of record OVAN01002127.1, on the reverse strand, counting down.
CAATTAAAAATGTTTGTCCTTGTGATTATTTTATACGAAGAGAAATATAAAATCCAAGCGGTTTCTAACGTGTTAATAATGCATAAACACGTTATGGTTAATGTTGTGAAGTGTATGTATCAACAAGAAGAAAACAATAAATTATTATTATGTTTAATAATATCTTTGTGTGGTACCACCGGTGTGGTTTTAAATAATTATAAACATTCCAAGTTGACTTACGTCGGTAGATAAAAAGAAAAAGAAATACATAAACAAATATAACAACTAGATTGAATATTATGTTCATGTCCAATAGTAACATGACACGTAGAATATTTTTGGAAAGAAAATATGCTTCCTCGGAAGAGTGGCATTTATGTAATAATCTCCAGAACGAAGCCTTTTTGGAATGATACTTTGTTTTTAAGTAGAAGATCAACCAATCAGAGACTTAACAGAAGGAAACAAAATACAAAAGTATCCAAAACCAATCCCAAAACCGTAATTATCTTCAGAGTTAGGGTCAATTAAAAATTGGGACCCCACATTCAATTCAAACTTAAAAAACCTCAAAGTTGAAGGGACCCACAGGCTTTTTAATCGAACCTAATTTGTATAAACAAATTGATGCTTCGTTTAGAAATCAAGTAGTGTGTTATGTTATCATCAAACTTGTACTTTAGGATCATCAAGTGTCTTAGATTTTCAATTTTACGTTTGTTTTAAGCTTTTTTCTCCAATATTAGTTTACGTTTTTTTTTAAAGTGATTTAAATCTCTATATAATAAGGATTCATGGCCCCGCGTTATAACTTTTTATTGGATTTAGGACTTAAAACTAGGTTGGTTTAGGAAATCGAAATTTGAAATTATAGTTACATGATCTAAGAGTTTTGAAAACATTATTCATACGTCATCTTATGCGGCAAATTTTGTCTGGCTATATGGCTGTGACTCATAACTTGGTACAGCGGAGATGAATTGTGTGGACATTTGTCCACGTTGTGGAGCCATTGAAGAGTCTATTTTTCATGCTTTTTTGAGTGTTCTTCGGCGCTCCAGGTGTGGACTTTAGTCCCTTCAATGTTAATACCAGGCGTGTTTCCAACTTCCAGTGTTTATAGCAACTTCGCTTATCTCTTCTGGCGAAATGGTGATCAGATTACGGAGGAACATGAATCTTATCCATGGATACTATGGTTTTTATGGAAGGCGCAAAATGAGAGTCTCTTCCAGGGGATTACGAGAGAAGCTTCTGATCTTATTAGCCATCCAATTTCCGAATGGCGGGCGTGGGGGACGGCTCAAGATTTACCGAATCCGTTGGAGACGCAGGACATACGTACGCAAACCATATGTTTGCGTAACATTTGCCTGGTTGATGGCTCCTAGAAAGTCACAAATATTCATAGTGGGATGGCATGGTCTTTATTTGGAGCTAATGGAGTCTGCAACCTGCTGGGCTCTCGCAATCAGGTTCGGAGGATGTCGTCTCCACTCAGAGATTGAAGCTTTGATTTGGGCGATGCAGAGCATGGCGGCTCATTCGGAGGTTCAGGAGTTCGGCACTAATTATATGGATGTTATTAATATGATTGTGAAGCTTGATGACTTGTCAGCATTTGCGACGGAGCTACAGGAATTTGAGAGAGAGAGGATCATTTTTCCGTCTTTCAAGTTAACTTTTATCCCACGGGTGTCAAATTCAAAAGCAGATCTTTTAGCTCGGTTAGCTAGACTTCAGACTACTATTTTTCGTTTGTTGGTTGTTCTATTCTGGTGTGGCTTGATGCACCACCTCAAGTTTGAGTAATAGAAGAGCCTTTTGTGTCAAAAAAAAAGAAAACATTATTCATACGTTTAGTAAAGAAAACTTTAACAGATGTTTACCTCAGTTCGATTTCTCTAAATTTGTTGCGTTCTTCACTTCTTCTAAATTTAGCTTACTATTTTTCTCATATGAAGGGGTTTAGATCACTATTGTGCTCTCCTGAAACAATGCAGGAGAAATCAAGGGAGGGGTAAAAATTGTAAACTGCTCATGCACACATGATTTTATATTATTACATAGATTTTTTCTGATTTTATATTATTACATAGAATATGTTTTTCTGGCTAAGGAAAATTGAAAACAAAAAATAGTTCTCAGTTTGTTTAAAACTTTTATTTTTGATAAAGAGTTTGTTTGTTTGTTTAAAATTTCATGAGTGAATTAGTCACATAACAAAAGATAATATTATTTAGTTTTGTGGGTGATCAAAAAATAAATAATACTCCCTTCATTTTTTTAAATGACTCTAGATTTTTACTTTTGTTTCTTTTTAAGTGTCGTTTTATATTTTCAATGCTAATTTTTGTAAAATTTTACAATTGATGGTTTTTAGATTGGTATTTGGTTTTTGAAGAATCAAAAACTATTTTTTCACCAATCATGTTTTTGAGAAAAGTGGATTCTCTAAATTATGGGGAATTTAATTTTTGAATAGTTTTTGAATTTTGTACATAAAATCTAGAAACCAAAAAACATGAGTTTTTGAAAAGTCTTGTTAGTTTTTTTGAAGAATCTAAAATACCAATCAAGATTTTTGAAAAAACAAAAATCTATACCATAATCAAAAACCAAAAATTAAAAACCGAAATCCAAAAAACATTTCAAAAACTGCAAACATTTGGGGCCTAACTCATTTGATAGAGAAATCAATTAAAATAGTGTATTAAATATGGACAAAACAAAATATCTATTCGTTTTTTAAGGGAAATCATAAGAAATGGAAAAGAATCTTCTATTAATTAATTATCCTAGCTTCTCAAAAATTAACACATAAAAAATGGAGGCAAAATTGTAATTTTAATTTTTGAGAAGCTAGGATAATAGAAGATTAACAAATAAAAAACTGGAGGCAAAAATTTGAGAGTAGTTTTAGTAAAAATAAAAATTGAAAAAATGGAATGGTTATAATACCAAGTATGGTTTTTTTTTAGAGTATTCCACCCAATTTCTCAAACTTCATCTATTCTTTTTTTGAAAACCTTCACATTTAGTCCATTAAGAAAATACCAACTGCAATAAAATATCAGTAGCAATTTCCTTTTTTTTTCGGCCAGTAGCATTTTCTTATCGTTATGGTGTTATCAGTAGCATTTTCTTATCATATTTAACAAATATTGTGTATTGCTTCATTTGAAAAGGGACCCAAAACTCTTCATTTCATGTATCAAATCCTGGTTTTAGTTGAATCCAAGACAAAGGCTTTCAAGGAAATATTTAACCATATCTCAGAGACAAAATCTTTGGAAATTTAGGAAAATAGATTTAACCTTTAGGAAATTTATATACATCTCACCACCACTAATTAACAAAATAGTCATCAAAAAAGTCTATGTATTTTATGTATTTATGACGATTTTGCCCTTCTAATCTATATAGACACTCTACAACAAATAGTATGTCTATTTGTTGCATAGCATCGTTTTTTCTCTTTTCAGTTTTTTTTAAATACTCCTCAAAATTTTGTTTTGTGATACTTTTAACGTTACCAAATAAAGTCGTGATATCCGATTACGTTTTTCTCTCTTTATGTTTGGTTATTTGCAAAAATCATAGACACGCGAAAATAAACAGTCTATTTAAAAATAGTATGATGTCATACTGTTTATGCTATATAAAATAGTAATTCTATTTATTGTTTTAGTAGAAACATATTTTCACTTTTTAAGTTGGTTATATGGTTTAGAAATTGTTGGGTTAGTTTAAGTTTCACATTCTTTTACTTATATAGTAGTCAATTTCAATTTTTAATTTATTTTTGTTTGCTTATATGAAAGTTAACTTTTTGTAATAAATAGACGTACTAAGAAACATCGATTGTCTACTTATATAGTATGCAATTCCTTATACGTTATAATATTTTCCGTCTATTTGCAAAATATATATATTTGTTTCAAAAAAAATTCAAAATACGTTAAATAGGAAAAAAAAACCCTACTTTTTCGTGTATTTACAATTTCGTTTCAATATATATATATATATATATATATACAAACCTATAAAACCATTTGAAATTTAAAGGGATAAAAAGACAAAGATGACAATTTACAATTAAAATTTGTTTAATTTTTAAATGGAAAATATAGGATGACCATATTGTTGTTTTTTGGTTATTTGAAAAAGTTACTCTTAACCTTTTAGAAAAAGAAACATATTTCTAATTTGTGGCCTTGTGGGTAATGAGACATTGGTGACGTGTTTTTTCGCCGACAAAAGAAATACAAGGATCCCCTATACATTAATTGACATGTGACTTTGCCACATGTCCTCCTCATAATGAGTTTCAACCAAAAAAATATGACATGTCAACCTAATCTAAATTGATTGGTTACAATTTATGACGTGACAAACTTCTTTTCAATCATTTTAAAAGATTTAGAATTAATATATATATATATGGTTGATTAAAAATATATATATATACTAATGAAACTAGTCACTCGTATATATTAAATAAATCGTATGTATTAAATAAATACTCAATTAAAATTAAATAACGAAATAAATATCATAATTTAAAATGATTATCTAATGAAATAAACATTCAATAAAAATTAATCAATGAAATTTTAAATCTTTTAAAATGATTGAAAAGAAGTTTTTCATGTCATAAATTATAACCAATCAATTTAGAGTAGGTTGACTTGTCATATTTTTTGTTGACACTCATTATGAGGAGGACATGTGGCAAAGTCACATGTCAATTAATGTATAGGGGATCAACCGTGTGTGTGTATATATATATATATATGCAATTTTTGTAAAAAAAAAATATTCATGCTGACTAATTCAACCATTTTTTATACATTTTTTCTATAAACTATATACTTTTTATATCATATGCATTTTTATTCCTTTTATATTAAATTATATTATAAAAGTATTTAGTTTGAAGTATCCAAATTTTCCTTATAATTTACAAAACATTTCAAGTTTTAAAATACAATTTATAATGAATATGTATATTTTAACATTCATCTATACTCATTATCAATAAATTCTTACGATGAAAACTATAGATAATAATGATGTGTATCAAGAAAACATGTTAGTAACTTTTGTTAAAGTCATAATCATTAATTATATCTTAACCAAAACAAAATCATTAGTTATACTAAATCAAATTACTAACATTTTGACGACAATTTATCCGCGCATTGCGCGGAGAACCATCTAGTTATATATGTTTAGCGAACAAATGTAGACCTGACTCGATCTACTTATATCTTGTTCGTTTTTGTATCTAGATGTTGCATCTATGTTGTATTTGAATATTGTATCAGATATTGTTTGTACTTGCATATAAATTTTGCATCAAAATGCAGTGCTAGAATGCAAGTTTATTCATTTGTGAATTTGTAATAGCATTCAAATGCATCTAATTAAAAATTTATCAAAATGTATATTTATGTTGTTAAATTCTTAGTTATTTACGTTTGGTTCTAATTTTAAGGATTTTACGTTTTAGCGGTTTTCGATTCTACCGGTTTTTTTCGTTTTTGCGTTTTTGCCTTTTTTAGATTTTGGAAAATTTTGCGAATTTTGCAGTTTTGATGGATTTTGGCATTTTTGCCTTTTTCGATTTTGGCAAATTTTGCGAGTTTTTGCAAATATGATGGATTTTGGCATTTTTGAGAATTTGTTTTTGCGTTTTTGGGGATTCTGGTGATTTTGGCAGTTTTGATGGTTTTCCGTTAACATATTTGCAGTATTACGATATTTACGATTTTGACATTTTGACATAATTTGCGGTACTGGCGGTTTTTTCAGGATTGACAATTTTTATGGAATTTGCATATTTTACGGTTTTTGCGGCTCTGTGGGTTTTGTAATTTTTACAATTTAACATATTTAGACGATTTTGCTATTTTCGCGATTTTTACAAATTTGGTAGAATTTTCAGTTTTTTCAATTTCTGCGCAATTTTAGTTATTGATGTCTAATTAGTTAGTTTAGTAAATGCTATTTTAGATATTTACAATTTTTTGAGTGAACAAAATTCATCCAAAGTTTACTCATAACCTCATTCAAAAAAATTGGAAATTTTGGATGAGTTATATGCATATGATTTGTTCATCCAACTCATGGTTAGAATTTACAGTAAACGAACATCGAGACCAGATAAACAAACGAATACCACTTTACTATTGTAGAAGTGTGAATAAGATAACACAAAGAGACACTTTTAAAACTTAAATTACACTAAAAGACATTTCTTACTTTTAGACACTTTTTTATTGTTCCTTTTTCTTTAATACCATTTTAGCTTTGTGGACAACAGATTTGTAGACAGAATCCAGATATATCTTTAATTTGTTTCAGAGAATGCACGTGGACGTATTCTTATGGACAACTTTTATCATAGAAACGTTAACAACAACTTTATTTTACGTATTTGAGAGTTTTTCATTGGTTTTCTAAAACATGCATGGACATATTTTTGTGGACAATTTTACTTTTGACACTGAAAATATGAATATAAATTTACGTAAACAAGTTTTTGTGGACAATGGTGGTTAAATACATGTCCATGTTTTCGTATCCACTTGAACATATATAATTGGATGAGATTTCATAGATTCGTCATCGATAAACTCATCCACAACAACATGTCCATTTATATTTTTTTCGGAAACCTTGTCCACTATACATTATCCATCACATTTTCTTATGCAAAATCGTCCACCAGACCTAGTACATCCTATGTCGAACACATACATCTTATCTTTACTAAAAAAATATATCAATCTTTCTCCTTCGTGATTTTCTTCTCGATTTCAGATTTTTGTCATCATAATTAAAACTACAAATAGTAACACCGAATCCTAAACACGCGAAATTAGTATACCATAAAATCTTAAGTAAAGTTGTTTTCAAAAATAAAAGAAAGAAGAGAGATTCTTGGAAGAAAAAAATTGAAATAAAAATAAAGAGATATGAAATTAAATGGGGAAGATGAGAGAACAAAGAGAAGAAAAAAAAGAGAACATAAATTCTCAACAAAAAAGGAAGGAAAGATGATAGTCGAAGGTATTAAAGTAATTGATCATTTAAAAAGTGTCTAAAAGAGCAAAAATGTCTATTGGTGTAATATCTTTCAAAAAAGTGTCTATGAGTCTTCGAACAAGAAATAAAAACATTTTTTTCTATTTCTTTGATTCATTATTGTAAAATGTCTATGACGATTTTCTTACAAAAGGAGAGTGAGTACGAAGTTTGTTGTTTCCATGTTTGTAACTTGATTCCGGATACTAGTGGTGTCTTGGACTGAAGGAGAGTGAGTTCGAACTTTGTATTTTTTAGTTAACACATAAAGTTTGTATTTTTGAGTTAATACATTGCAAAATACAATTAGCTAAGGATGCCAAATAACTTTAAAATTATGAATTGAAATTTAAAAATATCACTTTTTTGTCAACAGGTTAAATTAAACCGATTCGGTAATCCAAATCGGTAGCACAGAGCTTACATAACACATAGCATATGGAAATGGAAGCTGACGAACGCTACATCCTAACCGATCCGCTTGAGTGTTAAAACTGCGCGAAATGTATGCTAAAGAGAAAATAGTGAAACTTTCTTTAAATGTCTCTACTTTCCTCCAAATAGATGAGGAAAGCTGACCACTTTTAAGTGATATTTAAAATATCACTTAAAATGAAATAAATTAAACCCTTTAAACATCACTTAAAACGAATGAAGAGAGTAGCCGATATTTTTTTTTTCCGGCGAAGAGAGTAGCCGATAAAGAAATATAAATGAGCAAATTCAATGCTACCATTCTTTTTTTCATAAAACGGCTGTGAAAAAGAAACTTTTGCAAAATAATTAAAATATTTTCGTTAATTATTTTACATGTCTCGTTAAAGGTAAAGTCATGGAGCATTTTTGATTTGTTAAATAATTAACCGATTCAATACATTTTTTTAGTTTACGTACACTTTCAACTAAAAAGGTAAATTAGCAAACTTATAAGAGAAAATCTACCGGTAAATATTATAACATATTGTCTTTTAGAAAATAATAAACTAAAAAATCACGTATTGCACAAATATTATGTATTTTTATTACAGGGGCCGATCCAGAAGTTTATTTTAGTGGGTGCACAAAATTAAATCAATAACCATTAACAATTTAAATATAATAGTATGATAAATTAAACTAGGGTCTTACAAATTAAGAAAAGCATGTGACAAATTAAAAAGAGTATTATCATTATTTATCACTCTAATATTTCTAAAACTAATAAAAATGGAAGAGACATAAACTTTTGAAAAACAATTATTTTGATAACTATGGACCAGAAAGTCCAAAACCACAATGAGTTCGACTTAATTTAAGGTTGTTTCTTTGGAAAAATGTATAAATATAAATTTTGTGATAATTTTAAGTTTTATTTTTGTTAATTAATGAGTTTAGTTTTTTTTTTTTTGAATTTTGATTATTATTAAATTAGGTTTGATCTAACAATCCAACAAAAATAATGGGTGCACATTATTCTAAACTAATGGGTGCACATTATTCTAAACTAATGGGTGCACAATTACTGTTTCACTAAAACTACCTTAAGTTTTAAAAAAAAGGGCGCATGTGCCCCCAGTACTTCAACACTACATCCGCCCTTGTTTTGTTATGTAAATATGAACTCGTCTAACATGAACGCTACACGTAAAATAATTTTAACCCAATAAAATTTTTCAATATTACAAGGGAGAATTATTTAAACTTGTGGGATTGCCAAAAAAGTAGTAATATAATAATAAGATTTTTACAAAAATCCCTCATGAACAAAAAAGAAGATAATGTTGTAATTTAAAATCGGGTGGGATATAAAACTTAAATAATGTGTGACCTTGTAATATCTAGTGGTATTTCTTTAAATTTTAACATATATCACTATTAATTTGACTATAATATATGTCAATGTAATATTATAGATTTATATAAATTTTCTCATCAAATGATCTACATCTTAAAAAGGCAAAATACTCAAAAAGAAATTGATTATTGATATTTTAAAATATTTTATTTCTTCTTCTAGTTTTATATTTTATAATTGCTTTTGATTATTTTCCATGTATGAAATTTGAAACAATTAAAGATAAATGAGAAGTGTAATTTTTTTTTTTAAATAGATAAAATAAGTAAAGTAATAAAAATATTTAAAATTGAAATTGATTCTGTGCACAAAAAAAATGAAACTGATTCATTTATCAATTAAATTAAGTTAATTTTAAATTATATAAAATTTGAAATAGATTTTTTTGAAATAGATGTTTGGATATCCGAAATTCAATTTAGTTGAATCAGTTTTGGATTTATATAAAAATTTACAAAATATAATTTTTGATAATAAAACCTGAATAATGTATATAAAATCTAATTATACATGTCATACTATTAGAATTTTTTTTTTTCAACGTCTTTCATTAAACTTAAAGATTATGTTGATCTTTGTACAAAAAGTCCTCTAACCCGAAAGGAATGAAATTAAAACAAATAGAGGAAACTTGACATAGAGGCTTCTTGGCTATCTTATCTGCACCTTGATTCGAACGTCTTGGAACCCAAACGAATTGAATTTCTTGAAAGCGGTCCTGCCACATTGCAGTTTCCTGATAAAGATTATGTAGACCAAAATAAACTTGTAGGCGATGTAAAATGTTGACCACAGTTTTGCTATCTCCCTCAAAAATACATCGTCGATATCCTCGTATCCATGTTTGCTGCATGGCCACAAGTAGAGCCTGCATTTCTAATTCCACAGAATCCTGAGACGGTTTCCCTTTCCTTGTGCCTGCACATACATAATTTTCATTCTCATCACGAATTATCCAACCCGTTTGTGTTTCCCCTCTAGCATTCTGTGAGCCATCATAGTTGCATTTCAAAAATGTAGGAGGCGGTTTCTCCCAATGAGATACCGCCACTCGATCTTGCCTCAACCTTGGTCGCGTGCAAGTGTTACTTTTAGTACACTCTATAACATCTTCTCTCGCATATTGGAGATCTTTATACCATTCTTGGTTGCGGCGTCGATAGGTGAGTATATTTTTACTCTTCCAGAGTCTCCAAAGTATCCCCAAAGGAAATTGTCTATGATAATCTGTGAACATACAGTTATTATGTATCTCAAGTTCAATTTTACCTTCAAAAGTGATATATGAATTGTGTAATTGAGGAAAACCAATGTCGGATGCTCTCTAAACATGCATGACATGCTCGCAGAGGAAAAACAGATGATTCAGGTTCTCAACTTCCGTATAACAACGACGACACAAGCTATATGTAATGACCCCTCGATACATAAGGCATGAACATGTTGACAAAGCGTTAGAAAGACACCGCCAAAGGAAATGCTTTATTTTTGGTGTGATTCTCATCTTCCACATTGCAAATTTTATTGTTGGATTCCCAAGAGGTGGGTCGATAGGATCAACTTCATTAGCATAATGTCGTGTCAGCCAGTAGCCCAACTTCACCGTATAACTACCATCTTGAATGTAGTGCCATCCTGAGAAGTCGTTTAGTTTATGTGTACATAAATAAATGGATGTAATATGAGCTACATCTTCCGGTGTAAACATAGACTGGAGTTTATCTAAATCCCACTGCCCGAGTTCATCTAGTAGTTGTGAGACATGAACTAATGGTAAGGTTGAGTCTATTAGTTTTTGAGGAGGTCTAGGGTGAATCAGCAGGAGCCATTTATCTTCCCATATCCTCGTTCGCGTTCCATCTCGAATATTGGGGCGTAAACCTTGACATAACAATTCTTTTCCACACATTAGAGATTTACAGACAAAGGAAGGTTTCGTACCTAAGGTGTCGTGAAGTATTGTAGAATTTGGAAAGTAGCGTCCTTGCAGTACTCTGGATGCTAGACTTGTTGGATGTTGAAAAATACGCCATACTTGCTTAGCTAGGAGAGCCATATTGAAACTCTCAATATCCCGAAATCCTAGACCCCCTTCTTTTTTGGTCATACTTAGTCGTTTCCATGAGTACCAATGCATAGATCGTCCGCGACCATTTTTACTCCACCAATATCTGGCAATTGTACCCTCTATCTCCTCACAAGTACCAATGGGTAACTTGAAGACATTCCTAGTGTATACCGGGAGAGTCAAAGAAATGGTTTTTAATAGGATTTCTTTACTCGCCTCAGAGAGAAATCTTGTAGACCAACTCTCCGTTCGTTGTTTAACCTTTTTCAACGATGTACTGAAAGACTTCTTTTTTCCTTCTTTCTATTTGCTCCAGTAAACCCAAATAATTCCCTTGCCCTCCGTCATTATGAATATTTAAGATTCTTCGGAGGTTCGTCTTAACATCCTCCCTTATTCGGGAGCCAAAAGTTACCGCCGACTTATGTAGATTCACGGCCTGTCCTGATAGTTGTTCATACGTTTCCAGAATTCTTCTTATTGTTCTAGCTGTCCGAGGATGAGCATGAAAAAAGAAGATTGCATCATCTACAAAAAAACAAATTATGCATCGTAGGACCAGTGTTACTGATTTTCATACCTTTGATCTTGTTTTCTCCGGCTGCTTGATGAAATAGTTGAGTAAGGACCCATGCACACATGAAGAATAAATATGGTGAAAGTGGGTCTCCTTGTCTGATCTCTCGTGATGGAGTAATGTGTCCTTGTGGTGATTCGATGATGAGGAACGAGAAGGTGATTGTTTCCACACAAGTCATTATCCAGGATATCCATTTTGTATCAAAACCCATGGCGGCCATTGCATCACGTACAAAACGACAATCCACACGATCGTACGCCTTAGAGATATCTGTTTTAACCGCCATGTATGACTTTGCCCAACGCTTCCATGATTTGAGAGAGTGCAATATCTCATGAGCAACAATTACATTGTCGACACTTTGTCTTCCAGGAATGAAAGCTGCTTGATTATCAGAAACATGGGGCAGATGACCCTTTAACCGGTTAACAAGGATCTTAAATGTGATTTTGTATGAAACATTACACAATGCAATTCGTTGAAAATCTGTCGTAGTCTTCGGTATATATATTTTTGGAAGTAGGTTCGTGTGGTTGTGCTCCTTCGGCATTATACCGCGTTCGAAGAAGTCCTGAATCAAACCAATAAGATCATCCTTGATAGTGAGCCAAAATTGTTGGAAGAAAGAACCCTTGTATCCATCTGGTCCAGATGCACGCGTAGGACCTATTTGAAAAATTTCTTGCCAGATCTCTTCTTACGTAATTAGTCGCGTGAGATGCTCATTAATTTGAGGAGTGACCCGGGGTCTAAAGTCTTGGAACACTTTAGCTTTAATGCGTTCATAGTCATGTTGATGAGTCGAAGTAAATAGACTAGAGAAATAAGTGTTGACGACATGTCCTACTTCAGTATCTCCACGGAAGATAGAGCCCTGATCATCTTCGATTGCCAAGATACGGTTCCTGGCAAGGCGAGCTTTTGCCGAAGCAAATAGAAATTTCGTATTTCGATCTTGGCTCAACCAAATATTTCTGCTCTTCAATTTCCAAAAGTGCTCTTCATCTTTATAAGCTCTATTCAAATTTTGTTTTAGAGAAGAGATAAATGTGGTATATGCTCCTTCGGTTTGAGCTTGATCAAGCTCCTTTTTAAGAGTGTCTATCCTTATGGCTGCATTCGAGACATTTTGTCCCAACTTTGTTGATGAAATCGTCATGCTCAGCGAGTTTAGGATCGTAGGTGAACCTTCCGCAACGTGTTTCAATGGTTTTGGATGAGTAAATAATCAATGGTCGATGATCGGATCCTTTGAAAGGAAGGAATTCTACAAGTGATGATGGATATTAAGCTAACCATTGTGAGTTCGCCATGACTCTATCTAAGCAGCACCAAATCGTATGATTACGTTGTTTTCCTGTCCATGTGAATTTGTTTCCTGAACTCTTCAAATCTCTGAAACGGCAGTTGGCCACCATATTGCGAAAATTAGTGAAGCTACTTTTTCGCTCTCCTAGGTCCTCCTCTCTTTTCATTATTTGATAAAATATCATTAAAGTCACCAGTGATAAGCCATGGTTCATTTTGAGTTGTAGAGATTTTCTCGATTCGTTCCCAAAGTATATGACGGTTCGTTGGTTCAGGGAAGCCATAAGCAAAAGACAAGTAGAAGGATAATTCATTAAACTTAACTTGGAGATCTACAAGATTTGCATCAGAAAAACAAAGAGAAACAGAAACATAATGCTTAAAGAAAATAACAATACCGCCACTACGACCTATAGGAGGTACTGTGATAACCGAGTCATAACTGATATCGCAACAAATATCCCTAATGTAATCGTCTTGTTGCTTGGTTTCCAAGAGGCAAATGATGTCCGGGAGATACTTTCGTCGTATCTCCTTTAGGCGTCAAACTGTCAAGTCAATGCCCAATCCTTGACAGTTCCAACGGATGTATTCATGGTAAATGCGGTGGTTTAGGGCCCACCACGCCTCTCACAAAGTCATCAATCTCGCCACTAGCTTCTCCTTTCTCACAGGTTTGAAGCTTCTTCCTCTCGGACATGATAATGTCTGACATCACTTGGGCAAGAGAATCAGCTTCCATAATCACCACTTCCGTGTCACCAGTAGCACCTTCTTGCTCAGAAATCTCGTGGGAGGAACTATCATCTTCGGGCACAGGTTCTTCTCATTGGTTAATGGCCATACCTTCAGGTTTCCGAATAACTTGCTCTGCTTCTAGATAAGCTCTACGATGATCCAGATCATCCTCCATCAAGTGGCTCAAAGTTTCTCTGACCACTATCAGCTTGCTCTGGGACATTGACATTGGGTTCATTTTCATTTATCTCGCGAATTACAACACCACCGTTTGGGTTTTGCGGCGGAGGATGGTCCATATCGTCATCACCATCACTAAAGTCAGACTCTTCCCCTTCATTCTAAAGCAAGCACCTTCCTAAGTCATGAGTGATACGGCCACACACATCACAAAATCCACGTAAACGTTCGTAATGGAAAGAGAGTAAGGTGTTTTCTCTCTGTGTGAATTGAAAGTTTCTTTGGAAGCAGAGAGGGAGAGTAACTTCCCAGTTGATCTGCACTCGCACAAATGAAGCTCGAACTGCCACCGCAGGGTCATAGTCAATATTTATCAACGGACCAAGAGCACACCCGATGTGTGCAATAACTTCCATGTTAATAAATTGATACAGAATCCCTCTGATTTGGATCCTGAACCTGATGAAGTTCATCATCAGTGGATTCATAAGCGGTGTCTAACGCTCAAGGATCAATATGCGATTGAAATAAGCCCATGGACCGCGACGAAGCATCGAAAGCATTAGATCTTCGGAGGGAAAGATGAATTGGAATCGCCGACCCTCAACAATACGGCGTGGGTTACGCCGTTGAGTCCCCAAATCCTGGGCAGATTGGCGACAATGGTTCGGACATTTTGGTGACGAGGCATGACTGGTATGCCGATCAAAATAAACCAATTCTCCTCCTCTGCTTGGCGAACAACGGGCGGAGGCAGCGGGTATGGAGCATCCTCTGCTCCCAAGTTGAAATCATGGAGATTGCGTCGCATGTTATCTGCCATTTGGGAAAGAAAGATATCAAATCGAAGATCAATTTGTTGGATTAGCAAAGAGAGTATGGTGTTTGAAACAGATTTGAGATTAGGTTTATGAAGGGAAAGAGATTAGTGGTTGTGAAGATCATCACGACTCAAAGGAGTGGAGTTGTGGGGTTAACTTGATCTGAACTGCTATGAAACCCACGATCCCGGAAAAAAAAACATTCAACTGTCCTGTCAACGGCGAGGAGACAACCGGCGTGGGTCGCCGTTAAGATCGTTTGATAGGCAAAACGCATCGTTTCGTTTTCAAAATTTTTAATAAATTTTTTGTGGAGTCTTGTTTTTTGAACATATTATATTTTATACAATGATAATAAACTAAATAAACCGCATATTGCACAAACTTTATATAACATACTCTTTTTTTTACATCATATAATACACTCTATTACTAGATAAATATATTTATTCGGCTTCCTTCCTATTTGATTCACGGAGAGACCATTTGATGTTGATAAGGTGAATGACTAAAAGATCCGTTCATCTTATGTGGAAAACAATTAATATAAAGAACTATATAGCGGTGAAATAAAAAGAACTATAGTCAAACTACTTCGAGAAAAAATATCAAATGGTGAAATAGTTTTTTTTTTACAGGAACAAGACTTACAAAAGAAGTAAAATTTATATACAAAAGAGAACGTTCCCAGATTTTCAAAATATAAATAATTTCTTTTTCCAACTTCGAATGTAATGTAATGGAAATAATGTAAATACGTATACTATACGACGATTTAATGAGACTATAGTAGGCTGAGCAATTAATCTAAAATACATACCCAAATCTGATTTGAAAAATCCGAATCGATTATATTCGAACGGATCTCATTCGGCTGTATTCCAGGTATTATATACCATACAATCCGGTTAGAACCGGAATATATATCCAAAAAAAAAAACTAAACAAAAACACGAAAACTTTGAACCAAATCTAAGAAACTTTGAAAACCTGAACCGAATTCGAGTCTGAAATCTGAAAAAAATCCGAAAAATCTATAAAAAAATCAGAAATACCACGAAAAAACTTGAACTTGAATTCAAAAACTCACTCGGACTCGAATATACCCGAACCAAACTTGATCCAAATTTTTAGGATACCTTATTAAGGCTTAACTTTACGTTCAAAAAAATTCGAAAGCCGAAAAGATCTAAACTGAACCTGATCCATAACCCGAATATTCATTCCTAGATTAAGATGAAAAAAATTAAGAATGAATTGGAATTAGGCCCGAAACTCATTTTCTAAATAAAATTTTTTTAACTGGAACTAAAAGTTAAAATAACTGGGAAGGCCACTCTTTTTTTTAGAAGGAAAGATTAAGCGTAAAAATCTGGAAAATGTGAGAAAAAGAAAAAGAAAAAAGGAGAATCGAACCGATTATACTTGAACGGATTTTATTCGACAGTATTTCGAGTATAAGGTAGTATCTAATCCTATATGAACCTAATAAATACCTTAAAATTTTCAAAAACACGAAAACTTTGAACGAAACTCGAAAAATTTTGAAAAATTGAACCAAATTCAAGTCCGAAATCTGAAGAATATATGAAAAATCCATAAAAAAGCCGGAAAACCCACGAAAAAACGCGAACTCAAACTCGAAAATCCCTAATTTGAATCGAACTCAAAAATTTTCAGGTTGCTATAATATTAATAAACTCGAACGAAACTCGAAAGACTTGAACCAAACTTGATCCAAATTTTAAAAATACTCTATCAAGCTTAACCATATGTCCGCAAAAACCAAAAGAATCCGAATTAAGCCCGATCCATAATCCGAATGTTAATCCCTAAATTATAAGATAAAAATTAGGAATCAATTGGGATTAGCCCGGCAACTTTTTTTATAAATAAAAAAAAGTTTTAAGTGGAACTAAAAATTAAAATAACTGAGACTGAGAAAGTTTTTTTGTCACGACTGAGAAGGCCTCTTTTTTTAAAAAAAATTAAGCGTAAAAATCTGGAAAATGTGAGAAAAAGAAAAAGAAAAAAAAGGAGATGAGATGTTGGACACAAATATAATATCGCGTCTCTGTCTGTTAGAAGGGTCGTTTCGTTTTTTCCTATCTAATTTTCATTTATTTTTTTTTATTTTATTTTACGGGATCTCTCTCTCTCTCTCTCTCTCTCTCTCTCCACCCAACTTCTCACTCTATATGGAAAGAGAAAACACCAAATCCTAGAAAAAAAAAAGAAAAGAATATAAAAGCTCTTATTCTTTTGCTTTCTTCATTTTAAGAATCAGAGAGAAAGTGAGAGAGAGAGACAGATACATAGAGAGAGAGAAAGAGTTGGGGGTAGCAGATCGACGACGACGATGACGATCTGAGCTTTCGTCTCTCCCATGGAGTTTACGTTTATTTTTCGCACTTTTGTCTCCTTCTTCTTCTTCGTTTCAACTGTTTCTTAGATTCTCTCTCTCTCGATTGGAGAAACTTCGCTTCTTATTTTTAGTATTATTATTATTATCTCGGGAACACTTTTTTAAAAAATACTAAAAAGTTTATTTGTTTAGTGTTCAATTTTTTTGTCGACGATTTGGGAGTGAGTGTTTCCTAATTATCCACCAAACGCTGTTCACAGATTTTTTTTCTTCCTCTGTTCATAAGAGACGATGTGTCTCTGAAGGTATCAATCTCTCTTTCTCCTTTTTTCATTTTTTTACAATTTGATTAATTATTTAATTTTGTTTTTTTTTGTTGGTGAAATAGTTTTTTGATTTGTTAAATTAAGGTTTTAGGCAATTTGAGTGAATCGATCCAACTTCTTTGTCCTCTCTTCTATGATACTATTGTTCATCGTACGACGAATTTCTTTTTATTTTTTTGTCAGATTCTTTTTCCTTTTTTAGCTTTATCTTCTTTTTTTTTTCAGTTTGTAGATTAGTAATTTTGATTACTCAAATGGATGATCGCTTTATAGATTTTAACTAAGCTTCACCTGTAATGGTGTCTTCTTTGTTTATTTCTCACTTCTTATAAAGATATCTTCGAGTCTCCTCCTATTTCATTGGAGAAACTATTTTAGAGCTAAATTTAGCTCAAGACATTATTATTTCTTTAGGATTGAATTTGATTGTTTCTGTTTTTTTTTGAGGAAGAAATGGGAGAAATGGTTCACTGTGAAAGCTTCTTACCCTCTTCAATGAAGGATCTTAGTGAAGATTCAAATAGTTGCAACTGGTCAATGTTTTGTGGTGGTGACAAAAATTCGCCTTATGGGAAGTATCAGAATGGTTTCTCCACTAGAGTTGCAGTAGATTCTTCTTACTCTGGTGGATATGAGAGAGATTTTCTTAAACGAACCATGCTTGAACACGAAGCTGTATTTATGAACCAGGTAATAATCTAACATGCCCTCTCGTGATTCTTCTTTAACTTAAAAGGGTTCTGTTCTTTTTTGCATCTTACGAGCTTTTCTGTTGTGTTAGGTTTATGAACTTCACCGTTTGTATAGAACACAGAAGAGCTTGATGGATGAAGTAAAAGGAAAGAACTTTATTGACCACATGAACCAGTCTAGACATACACCGAAAAGTGCAATTAAACGCGAGCTGCCTGGATTTCTTTTAGGGAACTCAATATGTGGTGAAGGAAGCAGCTCCCAAGCTTGCAATGTTCCTATGAAAAATGGGATTAGTTCAAAGAAAGAGGAGGTGTTAGAGGTTAGACCTGTGAAGGTCAGGAGAAAAATGATTGATCTTCAACTCCCAGCGGATGAGTATCTCGATTCTGATGGTGAAAGTACAAGTTGTCCTCCTTATGAGCACTCAAAAGCAGGAAAAGAACTTGGTGAAAAGCTGTTTGTTGAAAGAGGGAATGTTTCTCATTGGAACGGTTCTTCTGGATCTTCTTTGGTTATGAAGAACTCGAATGGATTAACTGATTTGAACGAGCCAGTCCAATGCCACGAATCAGTACCTGATCCTTCTTCCAGGGATATATATTCTCTTTATGGAAGAAACATTGCACGTGTGCAAGGCCAGTGGTTGGAAAAAAATACAAGTCAAAATGGATGGATGGTTTTAGAAGCAGGTGAGATTTTTCACTACTTGGCGAGTTTCATGTTCTTCACGTTTATATGATTTCTCTAACTTTTGAAACAATATTAAAGTGAGCTGAATCTGTTTTATGTGTCCTTTTGCTCCATGTTTTTATGAGGTGAAAGTTTGGCGAATAGTTCTAATGATGGTAGTTCACGTCTTTCGCTCATAGATTTGTTGTGTACTGATATAGTAGCTCCTTATGTGTAGAAATTTGTTGCCTATCTTAGAGTTTCTGATATTTTTCTATGGCTGCATGGTAATAGGGCACAGAAAAAGCACTCGAGGAGACAAGATGTCTCCGCCTTCCCATTCAGCACAAGTTCATTCTCCAAGCTTGAATCATGGGTACCGCCCCGAATCTGTGGAATCAAGTGTGGCATCAAATGCTCCAAGCTTGAATCATGGCCACCGCCCCGAATCTGTGAGACCTTGGAGCCATTGGATTTCATCATGGGAAAACCGAAGCAGCAGCTCAGTTCAGAAATCCTTGCCACTTCAAACAAATCCATTCATGAATTTTAATACACAAGCAAGAGCAGATTCAAGTTCTGAGATGAGAAGCCGTGATTTTGATGGGCATTACCAGGGAGTCCCTTCAAGGTTGAAGGACACTAGCTTTAATTTTCCATCAGGAAACTTTAACCATCTTAACAATGGCCCAAAAGGGGCTGTTACAAATGGTTCTTCGAATGAGACTTTGAAGCATAGGAGTCTTGAAAACCTTCAAGGACCAAAAAGGCAGGAGTACTCTGTTGGGTTGCCATGGATAAAACCTAAGCCTCCTAACAAAAATGAAATAACCAATGGAGGTTTGGATCTGAATGTTTCTGCAAATCAGTTCATGGATGGAATGGATGCGGGTGACGGCTTGAATAATGTATCTGGTTTGAGGTCTGTTTCATTTTCTAATGATGTCAACTTCAGACAGGTTGAGATGGATAATTCACAGAGTAATCGAAAGATTCTTGGATTCCCGATCTCTCAGAAGCATTCTATTTGCGAGGAGCAGCCTTCCGTTATCCCTTCTTCTGTATGTATCACTGATCAACCTAGGGAAGTAAACACCTTGGTGAAGAGAAACCTCGATATCAACTTGCCATGTGAAGGCTTTGTTTCGAGAGCCATTGTTGTGGACAAGAAGGAAGGCAATAAAGCTGCCACTTGCAGACACTATATTGACTTGAATTTATGTGCTAATGAGGATGAAGAATCCGACTTGTGTTTAAATCATAGAGTGGAAACAAAAGAAACTACTTTGATTGATTTGGAAACTCTCCCGACTCTTGAGAGTGAAGAAGGGGAGAAATGGCTAGAGAAAAGAGATGAAAAAACTTGGAGATCAGAGAAAGGTGAAGCTGGAGACTCTCTGGATGAACTCATCAAGGCAGCAGCAGAAGCTTTAGTCACCATCTCACTGTCTCACCACCGCAGTAATACTGATGAAGTGGCTTCCTCTACAGTTGATACAGTTACTAAAGATCCGCTCTCTTGGTTTGTGAACACAATAGCTTCTTTTGGCGATGATTTAGCGAAAAAGATCGATGCTTGTTTGGAAGCCAGAAGTTGTGAAGGCATCCGTGAAGAATGTTTGTCAGGGGACTTTGATTACTTCGAGGCAATGACTCTGAACTTACCACAGACTAAAGAAGAAGACTACATGCCAAAGCCTTTAGTCCCAGAATATCTGAAATTTGATGATGGGATGGGTTCTACGGACATCACAGCTAACCGGCCAAGAAGAGGACAAGCAAGACGAGGAAGACCAAGGCGGGATTTCCAAAGGGATATTCTTCCTGGGCTTGCATCCCTGTCTAGGCTAGAAGTAACCGAAGATATTCAAATGTTTGAGGGACTTATGAAAGCCACAGGCTATAATTGGAACTCAGGAGTGGCCCGAAGAAGCTCAAACCGAGGTGGGTCTAGCCGAGGAAGGAAACGACTGGTCAGCAACATTAACAGAGCTTCGGTTTGCTCGACTTTAGAGCAGCCGATGAATAACAACAGTGTACAAATGGTGGGACTGGAAGATAGGAGCCTTCCGGGATGGGGAAACGCAACCAGAAGGCCAAGGCGACAAAGATGCCCTGCAGGTACTCTGCCAACTGTGATCTTAACCTAAAGTCTTCCATGAAATGAATCCGATTTTTCACGATTCGAGGAACATTATAGAGGAAAATGCCAGAGAAAGTAACATGGACAAAACTGATTCATCGTTGAAGAAAAAATATCCGATATTTGTAGGGCTTTGGGTTGCCCTTTTGTATATCATGTCCTCTATTAGAATGGCTAAAGAAAAGAAAAACATGATTGTTTGATATTACCAAATCTGCATCTTTGTTTTCTATCAGACTGTTAATAAATCTGTCATATTCATAATTCGTTCATCTGCAATAATCTACTTCAATAGTTAGATTCTGAAAGTCTACAAGAAATCTGTAGAGTTCCTTTGTTCCGAAACAGGATTCTTCCCTGCTCCAAATCCGAAAACTTTTTGATCAATCTCGATCCGGCTGTGTACCCCAGGAACTTTCTTGAGATCCGAACTTTTCATAGCTGATATCATTCTCCTGATTTCTTCCACTCCCCAGATGATCCCGAAAATCCGCACAATCCCTCAAAACAGAGTGAAACATGAACTTGCTGATTTGAGTTTTCTCCTAACCAACATGCGATAATACTAGTCAACGGCGCTATTGAATAAGCAGCACCAGACATTGCATTTGAGGAGAACGCCGAGTAAATTAAGGAGTCGGGGTCGACGACGGCGGCCAGTGAGGACGTACTGCGTCATCTGTAGCTGATCAAGAACAGATGGACAGTGGAGAGAGAGAAATGAGAAAATCTTTAGCTATAACTATTAACAAGATTCAAGCATAGATTACATTAAAAAGGCTACAAGAAACGTTTTATTTTGCTCCCAGCAACAACACAAAAGGGTAGCTATAATCTGAAGATACAAACATGAAAGAATGAAGAAATATTGCACAAAAAGCAGCAAACATACAGATTGGCTTGGATAAAATCAACTGTCTTGACTTTTTCTTTATCACCAGTTGCGATGAGGTTTGATTCATGGTCGTTGATAGACGTATTTGGTTCTCGGGTCAACGATTAGACCTTTTCCGCCGTTAACTTCAAGATCATGCCTGCCCATTTTTTCACACAACATTCAGTAAAACAAATCCACCAACTGAACAACACTTGGAAGAGAGTGACGAGCGTTGTAAACTTAACTGGAAAACAAAGTCCGGGATTGTCAGTTGCTCACGAGGAACATATTTGAACAGCTGCAGAAGTCGATCCGCATATACAACTTTCTTCCAGACCTTTTTTATTGTGTTTTCCGAAGTGCAACAAGGAAAAGACTGTAAATTAGACTTCTTCCGAATGCGTTTTAAGTCTGGTAAGGAAAAAGGCTGGGACATCTAAATAATTAACGACTTTACCACATTATCTACAAACAACTGCATAGCTAAGACTGTCGCCTTCAAGTGGAAAGTTGGATGAAGAACATATATTGCCTGGACGAAGCAGAGATGATCCGGTTAGCACGAGAAACCTTCCCCAGTGTGATTGAGATGGTGTGATTTCATACCTGAAGGTTACGCTGGTGTTTGCGACCGAGTATCTGTTGTAATCTTTTCATCCATCCCAAATCTGGCTGGCTGTTAATAAAATTAAAAAAAAAATGTTATCGCGGTTAATAAAGCAAAAAGTGTCATTTTTTCTACTAATCAAGAATAAGAATCAACTTACACTTGTAAAGATGCTGCTGAATGGAAATAGACAATCGAGTAAGGCTTCTGTATCAAAGGTTCAAATTCCTGTAAATTTGTTCCAATTACAATATTATCACACAAATAAAAGCCGAAGAATATCAATACAAGATAGCATTCAAAAGACAGAAGTGGTTTACTGAAGTAAATTGGAGAACCATCGGGGTATGTGATTTTGTGCTTACCTTTACAACATAAAGCACAAAACGCTCCAGATCAAGACATCGCAGCAAAAAGTGAGCTCCTACAACAACCATTACAGGATGACCCTCGGTGTCAACACCACCACGATAGCTGAAGAAAGAATGCATAAAGGTTTTTGTCAATATCTGTGTAGTCATTGGTCATCGGCTTCCAAGAGTATAGCAATGCAGACAAAAGCAGAAAGAAAAAGAAAACCAAGGACATAGAAGCCGTACACAATTTTCATCTCTGCAATTTCTGAAAGGTTGAGAGAATTAGCTTTTGCTAGGTATCGTGAATGAAGCGAGTATTCCTCTGCAGCAGAGAGAATGGGTCCCCCTAAATCACCGAATCCTAGCAATTTAACAAAATTGAATCCACTCTGTGCTTGAGCAGTCTTCTCCCATTGTTCTTTGCGCCTTTCATCTGGATCTTTAATTAAAGACATGAAGGCTGGATCCAAATATGAATCAAGATGATTCGAGTTCCTGAAATCATATAGGTCTCAACAAAGTGCAAAGAGGGGGGACACGAAAGTACAAAGACTGAAGCAGAAAGAGTTCACCAACCTTCGTACCAAAGCAAGGTCAGTGGCAGACCGCTCGACTATGGCTGGAAAAGATCTAGCCGAGGGTTTATTTGGCAGCGCCTGAATTCTGATTTTACGCTCATCAATAACTGTCTCACCATTTTCATCCCCAACATCAGCAGGAAGCTTTAAGATGGCAACCTCTTCCTCATGCTCGTCTCGAGGAAAGTAAAGCGGAAGTAATCTGTATTTAGAGGTCAAGTTTTAGTAATGGACAAGATTGCTTCTGCACCATATGACTATAAGCAACCATGGTATGTACGACTTACATTCAATCAGAAACAAATACGTGCTATGGTTTTTATGTGAATAATTCTCAAAGCAACAGTTAAGTGAATCCAAGCAAATAGGTTCAGCTGCTCGCAAACTAACTGTAGCAAATTTAAGATACCTTTTGTATATCTCCGTATCAGAGGATGTTGTGGTACAGAAAACAACAGCATTGATTTTATCCTTTTGCTTCTCTAAAAAGCGGCGTACAGTTCCTAAAAACCTCAAAACACATGAGTTGGTAACAAGAAAGTCATTTATCGAAAGCAAAGAGACTGTTCAAGAACTATCTTACTTATGGCAACATGAGCAGCTGGTTCTCGGGGATAATTTTTGGCGTCTGTGTATATACAACCCATAGCAATACTGCAATATTATATGTACACCAAAATCAAGTTCATGAGTTTCAAAAGAACAAAATTAAAGAATCTGATTATGCAGGAAAAATAAACTGAAGAATCTATTAATACACCTTTGAAGCCCATTATCTATGAGAAGCTCGAGACAAGATCTATAGCAGTGACTTAGAGCATTCTCAGCAGCTGTATGATACTTTACTGCATACTTGGGTCCTACTGTATGGATAACCCTCCTGAACAAGAAACCAAAACAAATTCTTGGAGTTGCGGATAAAGAAATTGACAAACCTATTTCAGTCAAAATCAAAGCTACACGGAAATTTTGGCGCTTAATAGATATCACAGGACGTAGTACTCACACAGCATGAAAAAACAAACTATATACTGTCAAAAAAATGGAGCACTATATCATAGGGACAACAATAATTGAAGAGGATAACACAGAGTGAAATAACGGAGCAGAATTTCTTCTTTCTGTTTTTAGTTCTCTAGGTTAATAGTGAATTTAACTTAAACCATCTTCTCCATCACCAGTTACCTCGCTGGTAGATCATAGGCATTTGTTACTTTTGCCATCCCTGTCCGGCATCCGCCCTGTCAAGAAAGAAGCAATAAGCGAATAAATCTTGTTCACACAACCATCAGAAATATAGTACATAATATAATGTGCTTTTCTCAACAACATCCATAAAACTCTGCTTTAGAAAATAGTGGAAGAAAGTGTGTGTACCAATGTAGCACATTGTTCTGCAAGGCCAGGTCCAGCAGCGACATGTAGACCAGGACTGCTATGCGCCTCGTCTAAGTTCTGTCCTCCAATTACCAAGAGAAATCAACCAAATCAAAAGACGTGCATAAAGAGCAATTTACTCACACCAAAAAAGTAAAGTCACCGAGATCAGCTGACCTCATTTGTCGAATTCACAACAGCATCAACCTCAAGGTTCCACGGTTCTCCTCTCCAGAGGTATATTTTGGAGTTAATCTCATGGTCAACAGGGAACTTAGATACCATCCCGTTGCCACTGCGTCCTGCTTCGGAAGAAGATGCCAAAGGGTTAGCGTAGCGGGGATTAGAATGTGCTGGATCCCCTGTTTCACCCTCAAGAGAAGACCTCTGCTCAACATCACTCCATCTTGGAATTTGATCCAAAGTGACAACATAATCAACACTCTCAGTCGGAGTACCCCCACGAGAGGTTGTGGCCGTGGGAACGGCTTGATACATCATTGCAGATCAAAACCACAACAACACTTTTGGCTTCCCCTCCTTAGAAAGATGCCAGATAGAAAAATGGTGCCAAGACTTTATATATTCCTATTAAAAAAAGTAACAAGAAGGATCATTTACATGAAATTCAATGAGCAAGTTTGGAAATTTCCAAAGCCCAACTAGATAAACAGACATTAACGAATCATCAAAATTAGATAAACCTAATCATGAGTCTACAATCAAAATCAAACAAAAATCGAGAAACGAATCGAAATTCTAATCTCAATCGATGAGCTTTTTCGTGAAAAAACAAAATTTTGAGAGAAGTAGAAACATAAGAAACAGAGAGAGGCCGTCGTCGTGGTCATCAGATAGAGGAATCAAAAAAGGAAAGGCCTTACCTTGGAATATTGAACAACAAAAACGAAACCCTAATCTGAATTGGAATACTTGATGTGCCCAGAAACACGAAGCCAAGAGCTAAAGAGAGAGAAACATCAACATATACAACTATGGTAGAATTGGATCGATGAGGTCTAGCCAAAACATCAACCAGCTCCTCTCACAATAATTATCATTTTTTTCTTTTTTTAAAAAATTATAAATATACGAATATACCTTTTAAACCCTCTTGTTCATAAAGAAGGTCTCACAGTCATATAAAAAAGAAGATTCCCAACTCATGGCCGTTAAAATCGTCACGTTCACGGGAGGTCACGCCGATGGTTGTCAATGGACATTGGCACGTGCTAATGGCCAAAAACGACTGCGTTTTCATGTCACTCCTCCGATATTTTCTTTTGCGTTTTGCCATTAAATAAAACTTTTTAAAAAAATTGAAAAAGAAAAGCATCACGACGGATCAACGAGGGAGAGAGGCTTTCTTCTTCTGCTTCATCATCTTCTTCTTTCTACCCTCGATCTTCTCTTAGATGCATCTTGCTTACCTAATCTGGAAAGTTTCAAGGTCAGTAAGGTTCAAATCGCCGTAAATATTTAATCTGGTAATTCAACTTATTCGATTTTCGAAACCTAGATTGTTCTTTTGATCGTCTTCTGCATCGTAGTGCCTCCGTATCATATTGTCGCTGCGAATTTTTAATTACGATGAATAATCCTGTATCGTAAATTTAGTTTCTATGAATTTTTGTTCGTCATTCTTCTGATCTATATCATGTTCATGTCCCAATAACTTGAGATTTATATAAATGTTTTGATTTTAATTAGGATGCTTCAGATTTTTTCTCGTCACCTTTTTTTTATCCAGGTTCGTGAACTGATGGCTGGGAGGGTTATTGGAGTGATGTTGGTACAATGGCTCATTGTTTATAAACTGTAGTGATCATTCTCAGATTTTTGTAAAGTTTGATCAAATGTGGAGCTTTGCGTCTAATGTCATTGGTAGTATGGGACTAAAGAAGTCCCCTGAAGATTCAGCTCAAGCTTCCTCCCAATGCTCAGACGATGATGAGGTTTCAAATGTTAGCAGGGATGATGAAGGACTAGAATGCCCTATATGCTGCGAATCTTTCAACATTGTCGAGAATGTTCCCTATGTGTTATGGTGCGGTCATACTCTTTGTCAGAATTGTGTCTTTGGTCTCCAGCCTGCTGTCTTGAGACTCTCAGCACAAGATATCAGGATTCCCTTCTTCGTCTCGTGCCCTTGGTGTCAGTTGCTTTCCTTCAGGATTGTCTACAAGGGTAATCTCAAGTTCCCTCGGAAAAACTTCTTCCTTCTATGGATGGTTGAGAGTCTGAATGGTGACAGGACAAGCCATGGTTCCTTGGTCACCGATAACCAGCAATCGGTTTCGTCTCCGGGAAACCACTGTAGCAACAGCAATCTGATTGTAAGGCCCACTTTGCATAATCGGTCTCCAGAGCCTTTGCCACATCCTCGTGCCCCTAGTCGTCAACCAAGCAGACAACATTTTTCTTTTCATAAATCTCTGGATTTCTTCATCTCTTTCACCTCCAAGTTTCCGTTTGTGATAATTTTCCTCCTGATTGTATTCTTTGCAATACCCGGTAGCCTCATCATTCTTGCCCTTTACTTCCTCCTCACAGTCCTTTTCGCGATTCCATCTGGTATTGTACTCTATTTTGCCTACCCTATTCTGGAAAGGTTGGTAACTGAAATAACATCATGAGAGAGATACTGAGCTCATAACTCAAGTTGCTCAACCCATTCTGTGTGGTATTGTTTACAATGCAAACCTCTTTAGCTCTTGGAGTCTTTGAAACCTTCATAATTTGTGCTAGTTTTTCACCCTTTTTAAAAAATTTTATTTATTGCTAGCTTGGGCATTGTATTTGTGATTTTGAGTTCTATAACTGTTGTGCAAATTTCTGAAGTTTTGGTTTGCAGATTTGTGACATAATTGATCGTGTGTGTTAACTATCTAATACTCTAAGATAAACACCTTTAACTGTGTCTGCACTTTACATGTTCGTCAATATTTATCATAAAGTTAAAGAATATTTGGCTGTACATTTTCTGCAACATGCAGGATTCAGAGGCATGAAGAGGGACTCCGTCCAGTTGTTCTCATGAGGTTTGCTTTCTCCTTAACCTTCATCTCTTCCTTCTTCTGACTCTCATATGCATGTGCTCTTGCACTCGCAACTATGATCTCAATTCGTTCATTTTCATCCCTGAACCTCCGCATCGCCTTCAGTTTTGTCCTCTCTATGCCTCTCTGCACATTCACCACATTGTTTGGTTCTATGTTTATAGCAAAAACACAGGAAAGTTGGAAGAACAGAAGAGGAACCTCAGTTCTGTGAAGCTTTCTTTTCGCCTTTTTTCTATTCTTATCTTCCCATGACAGAATCTTTTCATTTAGTTTCTCATACCTGCAAATCTTTGAACCCGTTAGGTCCGTAGCTGTTTTCAAAGCAACCACATCTCATAAACCAACAATTAAAACACGAGTATGAAGAAAGAAAACAAAACACACTTCATTTGCACTTTGCCTATCTCTCTTTCCTTCCAGAGATCCACCGCAGGTCCCATAGATTACTCGGGTACTTTTCCTGTCGCTCCCTGATTTCATTCATTACACAAGAGTTTGTTCAGAATCAAATCTTTGAATTCAAGATAGTGACACGAACATCGCGTAGAATGTTACCTGGATAAACTGTTTAAAGCGAAGCACGACCATGAAAGGCTACTAAAGACATAATATATAGGTAAGGTATTGCATCTAGATGCAAGGAAGGTGTAGTTTATGAATGGCTGCTTAAGCAATACCTTTCCCTTGATGCAAGCCATAATAAGCTTAGGTCTCACACATTGTTTTGTTAAACCAACTTTTTAGGAAGCTAAATTTGAAGAGATTATCCACTTTAATAGATTCCTTGTCCCAGAAGAGAAGTTAGCTCTTATGTTAATCAAAAGTTCATAATTTTCTGAGAGTTGTTAAACAGCTCACGTTGGTTTTATTGAACATTTTAGAATGAATTTTCTCTTTATTACTAGAACACATAACATGCTAAACAAACCTAGGACAGAGAGCTTTTTCTAAGCACAAGCCGGAGCATTGAAGTCTTTAAGAGAGACAAAAACGATAGAATCTTGCTTAACATGTATTGGTGTGGATGAGTCAACCAACTTGGGCTTCATCTTCGGAATATCCTTAGACTCCGATAACCTCAACGCCTTCCCGTTGAGCAGAACGATGTCACTCTGAATATCACCGTCCATGGGTGTCAAGTGATACTCCTCTCTCTTCCTCAGAGAAAGTCTCGCATAGTCTTCCATGTAAAGCTTGTAAGGTTCTGTATTAGACAAATTGATGACAACAAGCGTGACTCCTGAATGTTGTCTTGCGCAATGAGCGTAGACACGTAGATAAGGACTTGCATTGTGAATGGGTTGAAGCACTCTTGAGCCCATAAGACGGTGCCACAAGAGTGCGCCGTAATAGTCAGGGTTTGGGATGAAAGTAGTAGTGTTTAAAAGAGCATAGTTTCCACCAACAAGTGCTTGTCTACAAAACACTATATGGTTATACATGGATGTCATCCCAAGCTGATCAATGTACCTGAAACACAAAATAACAACATCAATATGAGAGCTATCACTAAGGTTTTACAAGTAAGCTGTTATGGTTTTACCAGAATCCATTAGCAAAAGTGTGAGAAACGTCTTTTCCTCCGCTGTTATAAGCACCACCAGCTTCACCAACCCAAGCTCCAGCCCATGGACCAAACCGGTCTATAGTGTTGGACACATCTTTGTATGTCTGAGCTACTTGGCTCAAGAAAAACGGATCTTGGATCTTATCAATCAAAGTCTTGTCAACACCTGCCCCTAAGTTATAGATATGGTGTGTGAGTCCATCAACAACATCAGGACCAGAGTGAAGAAGAAACTCGTTGAACCATTTCTCATCGTAGAAACCAGCTGGTCCTAGAACCTTAGGCTGAGTTTTCTCATTTGGATACAGCTTCTGCACCACTCTCTTCAGCTTCTTCATGTCTTTTGCGTACTGTTTCACTTCCAATCTCGCTGATACTCCAGAGGAACAAAGCTCGTTTCCGAGTTCGTATGAATCGATCTTGTAACCCTTTTTGACTGTGTATTTCATTAGATCGTATGCGTTCTTGGCGTTCCAATCTCCAATCCAGAGTCCTTCCTCTGTTTTCGATTTCTCCCTCCCGAATAGAGCGTTTAGGCCAAACGTGACTTTAGCTCTGTGTTGTAATAGTCAAAAGGGAATCCGGTTAATCATTAACCAGGTCCGGTTCAATCTCATATTTGCTATTTTGTTAATGCCGTACCCGGTTTGGTTGAAGAGAGAATGAAGATGATCCCATCTTTCCATTTGAAGACAACCTTGAGTAAAACCGAACAATCCGTCGTCGTTTCGTTTGAAATTTGTGCATTCTTTAACAGCTTTACCAACTTTGTACACAACTTGGTCTTGTAATGATCCTCCAAGTCTTATCCTCACTCCCCCAAATGCTATTTCATTTTGTTTAATTAACCAAAGTCATATTTTACCATTAAATTTTCTTTTAAAAAGATACAACATAATCAAAATTAAGCTCTTTTACCTTTGATAGCATTTCTAAGTATAGTATTAGACAAATCCTGAAAATCAAAATCTCAACCAAGAAAATAAGTTTTCTTTTATAAATACATATATTACCACAAGATTTCATATGATATAATTAATAACAAGAGACATTACCAAATGATTGAGACCAGAATTGCCCCAAGGACATTGGCCATAGTCACATTTATCAGTAGGCCACCAATCAAGAGTGGCACAAATGAAATTGTCATCAGTTTTGGCTATGGAAGTCACAGCTTCAATTTTAACATCGATTCTTCCTTCCTCTCCACTTGAAAGTGATGCAAATATTCCACACACTATCACTGTTATTACTACTAATACTCTTCTCTTTGCTTCCATTTACGAAAAATATAGAAGAGACTGTTTGATGAAATTGTAAGTGAGATCAATGGAGTGTATTTATAAGAGGAGTTAATTATATATTTGCTTATGATAAAATATCATTGAATGTTGCTGTTGACGGTAACAAATCTTTCTACTCTTCGTAGATTTTATCTTGTTTTCCCAAATTTTGGGACATATTGTTATAAAATATCCATTACGAATTTCACTCTTTTCTTTTCCCTTTTGACAATGTCTTTTTTTTTTTTGCTTGAGATCATACTGCTAGTTATCTTAATTAAAAAAAAAAAAAAAACAAAGCATAAAAGGAAGCACGTTACCACGAAAGTAATAGACAATTTAAACCCAAAATCTATAAACGAAACTTATAAATCGTTTAAAATTGAAAAAGAGCTATAGCTAATTCTTTGCTTTTCTTTTCTTTAAATGAAAATTTTAAAATCCCCTCGTTTTTATTTACAATTTGTCTATAGGATTATCTTTAATTATTCATGCCTATTACAAAAATATCTGTAAGTTGTTAAGATACACTCTTTTTTTTTTTTTTTTTTTTCTCTTTATGTTTTAAGGATTCATTTATGTCTGATGCATCATCATTCATCCTACTAGCTACAATATCATAAAGCCCATCCTTATTCAATATAAAACGATCTAGACTTTAGAGAGAGAGAGAGAGAGAGAGCTCCCAAATTAATGGAACTCATGTGTTTCTCTTGATTCTCAACCTCCTTGTCTACATCACACCAATGCATGCAGAGACCTTTTCTTTCTTCTTTCTTTTTTCTTTTTAGAAATTAGATTTTCAATTTAGAAGAATGAAAAAGGGAAGTAAAAGAGCAAAGATCCTTACAAAGAAACTATTTCCAAGATTGTTTCTGACCTAGTTTTCTATAACAGATAAATCCCAAAACAGTTATGGAAATAGCAAGATATAGTTTTGCTCATAGTGTAGTTTGTGCGCAATACAAAACAAACATCAAGAAACAAAAGATTTACAAGAAAAAGTGTGAAGGAAGAAAAATATCTCATTGAGCCCTATCTTTCTTCACCCAAGAAAACTCGTTTTCTTGTCTGTTACGAAATAAAATTTGGCGTGACATGCAAGAAAGTGTTTTCAGTTGTGAAGTGGGTTTGGACCGGAAGGGACGAGTCTTTTATCGACGCCGTATCTTAGGTCAATCTCCGGCAGAGGAGGTGGATGAGAGAAAAGCGGTTGCCGACTGCTTCTATGGATTCTTTCGAGCTCAATGCACATAGAGCGAGCGTAAGGACGAGAGAAAGATTCGCATGAACGGTGAGGATAAGAGTAGTACGCGTGTTGAATCCTAGTGTTGGCTCGGTGGGTTCGGTTAGTCCAGTTTCTTGATTCTGTTGCAGTCGCAAGAAGGAAGAAGACGATGAGGAAAGCAATACTATTGATCGGACGGTTCAGATTAGTCGGCATTGTTGTCGCCGTAAGTGGTGAAGAGAAAGGATCTGGCTTCGTCTTGTGTTTGTGTCCAGTAGAGCGAAAGAGAAATAGAGATTCTTGGAGAAAGAAAGAGAGAAGAAGATATTTGGTAAATTGTGAAGTGAAAAGAGTTTAATGCTGCATCAGAGGATATGTATGATTATGATAAAATTTGAGGTAAAAAATAACAAGATAAAATCGGGAAATTATGTTTTTTTTTTTTTAAAATGGGTCTTTAAATTGGAAAGTTACATTTTTTTTCCATAATCATAAATGTCAATCCGTGATCTTGTACATTCCGAACCATATTTTTTACTTTGTCTGTGTTTTGATTTTCTTTTTTACAGGAAAAAGTGTGAATGATTTCTCATTTAGATATGTTAAATACAAAACGCTTTCCAAAATGAAGAATGTTGCAAGAAATTAAATCGTACCCAATACGGGCGATAGTGGTGATTTCTTGATCCTCAAGTTATCTTTTTTTTTTTTTTAATAATACTCA
Source organism: Anastatica hierochuntica (assembly GCA_900406275.1). Lineage (NCBI taxonomy): Eukaryota > Viridiplantae > Streptophyta > Magnoliopsida > Brassicales > Brassicaceae > Anastatica > Anastatica hierochuntica. The sequence goes on along the minus strand of OVAN01002127.1, from coordinate 852 downwards.
AGTTATCTTATCTTATTTTTTTATAATATTCAAGTTATCTTCACTTAAGAGCACGACGGTTCATGATCTCTGCTTAGAGTATTCTCATTTGGAGAATCTCTCACAAGAGTCTCTTCTCCAAAATATTAATAAAACTTAAAAAAGAAGAGAGTAAGATACCCTAATATTTTATTTTCCCTAAAATCTAACTAATTAAAAGGAAGTCATATTGAAACCACATGCTGCCACGTCAGCTTGAAGCAAAAGCCTCCTCCTTTTGCCACCTAAGCAGCTCTTCCCTTGCTTAAAAACACATTACACATCCATCATTTAACTTTCTATTAAAATAAGTCTAAATTATTAGAGGATGCAAAAAGCCACCGTATAATTTTTTAATTTTTTGGCACTCAGCCACTATATAATCTAAGTCTAAAACTCTTGGCCCTTCCTCTTCTTCATTCTTCACCGTTTCACCACTGCTCTCGATTAATACTCCTCTCTTTACTCTCCCACTGAAACCCCAAAAAGAAGGGTGGCTCCAATACAGAATGGCTAGAGTCTATTCGCGAAGAGTGGCGAAGCGATTGTTGGGTCAACGGAGAAGACGACGACGAGGAGATTTACTGATTCAGCCTTGCTGCCGGGAAAGACAAAGATGTCGCCGACATCAATCAGGAATGGAGGTAATTTATCAGATTAGAGTTTTAGAATTGAGTTCCAATTTTTTGTCCAGTTGACTCTCATATAAATTTGTTTTGGTTTGGTTTTTTCAATTTCTCTCTCTCTCCATCTCTGTGATTATCGAAAATGAACAAGAAGGCTTCTGTGTCGAAGGAGCTAAACACCAAACATTCCAAGGTTCCTTTTCTATTC
>OVAN01002126.1:0-35390 GCA_900406275.1 Anastatica hierochuntica | reverse complement strand
ATGTATTTTCACAGGAACAATTAGTTTAGGGTCGGATTAGCCGATTCCCCTTCTTTCGTTATTGACACTCAAACGCTTTTTCGGCTATGTTTTCATCATATTGGATCCACGGGATGTATCATTGTCGGCTTCTGGAGCTGTCAGTGTTTAGAGTGGACTCCACCAGAAGATGGCAGGAACAGGGACTTGTCCAACTTCCTCTGATTGTCGCCCTTCAAAAGTTGCCACCAGGATAACATTCAAATTATTCTTCGATAGATTTCTCTTATGGCCTATTGTTTTTGTTTGCATGCTTCCTGCGATTTCAAAAGCTTTGGCCAACTTGGATGGCATTAATATTTTTCAAATCTACTTAATGTGTAGCTTTAGTCAAGCTCCTTTAAGGACTTCACTGAACCTATTTTATGATCTATGTGTCCTTTTATTCTTTTTTGGGACTTTTAGGCACCTAATTGCTTGACCACGCAGGGATGCAACTTGTTTATATCATTATGCTCATTGTTAATCAATGAAACTCATATTCTATCAAAGAAAAATAAACAATATCATAGTGCTATATGTGAAATGTTCAAGTTCCAAAATAAATGAATATTACGTAAAATGTTCAAGTATTTGATATTCATTTTGACCATACCAAAAATTTTCAATAAAAGTGTGCAAATTTTTATTTATAACATATAAAATGTCTGCAATAAATACATCAGAAACACTAACTGATAATAAATATATAAGAAAATGATAAATTGCAAAGATAAAATAACAAGTATTTAGATATTAATTGGCATATCGAGCCGTCCATTCTCGAGCTTTCTGGTCAAATTGAAATCTCTTTTTCTTGAAGAGCAATCCGATGTCTGACACAAGAGGATCATCTGGGTTTGGATCCGCCAACAGTGAAGTTATGGATAATAACACCTGTTATTTAATTATTATAATATAGTTAACAAAAGATTGTGTTTGAATAATTAAAAAAACAATATAGTATAGAATTTGAGTTTCAAACCTTTTCAACAGTGAGAGGAGGACTCCATTTATCTTTAAGAATGTCAAGACAAATCGATCCTTCGGAATTGATATTTGGATGATAAATCTGAGTTTTGAACGTAAACTGTAATAAAGACAAAAATAATTCAGAAAACAGTTTTTTAGTCTAAATAAAAATCAACATTTTAGTATATTGTAATAGGATTATTTTAGTATATTGTAATAGGATTTTTCTTGTACAAACCTTAGGTGGTTTAAAAGGATAATCAGTTGGGAAATTAATATCTATCTTGAATATGCCACCCGAATACGGAGTACCTTCTGGGCCTTGAATAATCGCATACCACTTACTCTTGTCCTTATCCGAGTATGTACCTAATAATATACATGTCATCAACAATATTGTTATTATAGTTGGGATAAAAATTTGTTATAGCAGTAACATTAGTAGTTAAACTTCTGAAAAATTATTTACAAAAAATAATGTTGTAACAAAATTATAAGTCGGGATTTGTCTATTTCATGAATTTTTGTTCAATACATATGTTATTATTAGTTTGATAAAAAAAATACATATGTTATTTTTGTGCCCAAAAAAAAAATAAAAACTGCATATGTTATTTTAACAGAATATAATATTTTACGCAATATATCTTGTTATTTATTTTATAAAAGATAGTACTAACCAACACTGTATAACGACTCTTTCGATAACATATCCTTTAACTCTTTATCGATACGCTTTATCGCTGTGGAACTCAACGACGACATCTTTACGATTACTCACCGAACAAATTATTCTCTTTCTCACAAAATGAAATAACAAGAAGAATATTGTTAGAACGATAGTGACATAATATACGCAAAATAATATCTTTTAAAAATGTTGAAATAATTTTAGATAAAATGCTTACTTGTGATACGTTGTTGGTAATTGTGTTGTAGTCTAATGAAAGGGTCTTGAGTTTTATAGTTTCGCAAATTATACATAATAAATGTCTCCATAATTTTGAAATCTCATGATAACATAAAGCATGTGAATATCATTACTATCAAATATATTATTGACTTTACTGCATTTAAATTTGTATGTGTACATGTAAACCGAACATAAGTTCAAATTTAGCCATTAATAAGGTATCATTACATTAAATATTGAAGAGAATGAAGGAACATTCAATTAAAAAATATGGCAAATCCGACAAATATTAATATAGAGATCATGTCAGCAGGAAATGAAAATGGTTTACACAATCACATAGAGTATACCACAGAATTAACATTCAAAAAACAAAAAAAATTCAAAGATCTTAAACTTCTCAACAAGTTTATACCGTAACATTGACAATTCTGGATACTTTTAATATCAAGTGATTCATGTTATTTGGTTGTTCAAGCGACGTCTATTCAACATGAAAATTTGGCTACAGCTAGAGGACATCTAGTTTCACTGTTACCTATTTTAGACTATGTACATTGGTGATAAAATTCAACGTCTCATTTTATACTCCACATCATCTTCTCTCTTTTCCATCAAACAATTCAAATCCGCTAAATTTTTATACTTTACATTGGTTTTGTTTAATAAAACTCAACACATATTCCATCATTTTTATATTAATAAAAACAAGCAATTAATTTAATTAAAATTGTGACTAATTAAACATTTTTCTGTTTTTATTATTTTTACAAATAAAATTAAAATATGGATAATCATTAAATTTATTTTTTTATAATTTAATATTATTAAACTAATTTTACATAAACTTAAAATACATTACATGCACTAATAAACACACAACACAACTAATAAAACACTCATAACTTAATTAATACAATAGACACAATTCACAAACATTGAAACTCTGATAAATATTTGTTTTTCAGATCAAGAGTTGTGTCAGGTTTTGGCTATACATAACATATATACGTCTTGATTCAAGTATTTGATATTCATTTTGAGCATACCAAAAATTTTCAATAAATGTGTGCAAATTTTTATTTATAACACATAAAAAGTCTGCAATAAATACATCAGAAACACTAACTGATAATAAATATATAAGAAAACGACAAATTACAAAGATAAAATAACAAGTATCTTATATATTAATTAGCATATCGAGCAGTCCATTCTCGAGCTTTCTGGTCAAATTGAAATCTCTTTTTCTTGAAGAGGAATCCAATTTCTGACACAAGAGGATCATCTTGGTTTGGATCCGCCAACAGTGAAGTTATGGATAATAACACCTGTTATTTATTTATTATAATATAGTTAACAAAAGATTGTGTTTGAATAATTAAAAAAACAATGTAATATAGAATTTGAGTTTTCAACCTTTTCAACAGTGAGAGGAGGACTCCATTTATCTTTAAGAATGTCAAGACAAATCGATCCTTCAGAATTGATATTTGGATGATAAATCTGAGTTTTGAACGTAAACTGTAATAAAAACAAAATAATTCAGAAAACAATTTTTTAGTCTAAATAAAAATCATCATTTTAGTATATTGTAATAGGATTATTTTATTATATTTTAGTAAGATTTTCTTGTACAAACCTTAGGTGGTTTAAAAGGATAATCAGCTGGAAAATTAATATCGATCTTGAATATGCCACCAGAATATGGAGTACCTTCTGGGCCTTGAATAATCGCATACCATTTACTCTTGTCTTTATCCGAGTATGTACCTAATAATATACATGTCATCAACAATAGTGTTTTTGTAGTTGGGGAAAAATATTATAGTAGTAAAATTAGTTGTTAAAATTTCTAGAAAGTTATTTACAAATAATAATATTGTATTTCAAAGTAGGGATTTGTCTATTTCATGAATGTTTTGTTCAATACATATGCTATTTTTTGTGCCCCAAAGAAAATAAAAAACGCATATGTTATTTTAACAGAATATAATATTTTACGCAATATATCTTGTCATTTATTTTATAAAAGATAGTACTTACCAACACTGTATAACGACTCTTTCGATAACATATCCTTTAACTCCTTATCGATACGCTTTATCGCTGTGGAACTCAACGACGACATCTTTACGATTACTCACCAAACAAACTATTCTCTTTCTCACAAAATGAAATAACAAGAAGAATATATTGTTAGGACGATAGTGTCGTAATATACGCAAAAGAATAACGTTTAAAAATGTGGATATAATTTTAGTAAAATGCTTACTTGTGATACGTTATTGGTAATGGTGTTGTAATCTAATGAAAGGGTCTTGAGTTTTATAGTTTCACAAATTAGACGTAATAAATATCTCCATAATTTTGAAATCTCATGACAACAAAAAGCATGTGAATATCATTACTATCAAATATATTATTGACTTTACTCTATTTAAATTTGTATATGTACATGTACACAGAAAATTAGTTTAAATTTAGCCATTAATATTACATTAAATATTGAAGAGAATGAAGGAACATTCAGTTAAAAAATATGGCAAATTCGGCAAATATTAATATAGAGTTTATGTCGGCAGGAAATGAAAATGGCTTACACAGTCACATAGAGTATACCACAGATTTAACATTCAAAAAACAAAAAATTTCAAAGATGTTAGACTCAACAAATTTATACTGCAACATTTACAATGTTGGATACTTTTAGTATCAAGTTATTCATGTTATTTGGTTGTTCAAATGACGTCTATTCAACATAAAAATTTGGCTACACCTAGAGGACATCTAGTTCCATTATTACCTACCTTAGACTGTGTACATTGATGATAAAATTCAACGCCTCATTTTACACTACACATCATCTTCTCTCTTTTCCATCAAAAAATTCAAATCCGCTAAATTTTTATACTTTAGAACGGTTTTGTTTAATAAAATTCAACACATATTCCATCATTTTTATATTAATAAAAATAAGCAATTAATTTAATTTAAAATCGTGACTAATTAAACATTTTTCTGTTTTTATTATTTTAACAAATAAAAATAAAATATGGATAATCATTAAATATATTTTTTATATTTTAATATTATTAAACTAATTTTACATAAACTTAAAATACATAACATGCACTAATAAACACACAACACAACTAATAAAACACATATAACTTAATTAATACAATAGACACAACTCACAAACAATGAAACTTTTAGATCACACATAGCGATATGAAATTTTTTTAATCACGGATTACTCGTGAATTTTGCCCGTGCCTCCAAGAACTATTTGTGTAGAGAATTCGAGAATTTTTTTACCCCGACATTCGATACATTTACACTATTCATCATAGTAGAAGAATAAGAGGGTTTTTGAGTTGAGAATGGTATCAACGTTCAATGATAATTTAGAATAGATGGTGGCACAGAGTAAAGATATTGAAGTCGAAAAAGATTATATTGTTTAAACGGTACTTCCTTGACAGTACTTTCAGAATATTGAAGAGAATGAATGAACATTCAGTTAAAAAATATGGCAAATCCGACAAATATTAATTAGTATAGATTTCATCTCAGCAGAAAATGAAAATGGTTTACACAACACATAGAGTATATCACAGAATTAACATTCAAAAAAAAAAAAATTTCAAAGATTTTAGACTTCTCAACAAAGTTATACCACAACATTGACAATGTTGGGTACTTTTAATATCAAGTGTCTAAAATTTGTGTTCCACTTAAAAAGTGGGTTTTGTGGGACGATGTTTAACAAATTGCGGAATTTTTCTAGTAAAACGTACCCTAAACAACCAAAAAAAGAAGTATATACATAATCAATCATATTAAAATTTTAAAATATTATTATAAACTAATCTTTATAAATGAGATTAGGGCATTTCCAACCACGACCCTAATTTTGAGGGTCATTGATTCAACTAGAAGTAGGTAAATTACTTAGATCCGAAAACTCGAACCAAATTCGAGCCGAATTAGAAGGAACCGAATTGTATCAAAGCCGGATAAAACTCCTAACTATGTTCCAATTCTAAAATATTTCAGGTATTCGAAGGATCAAATCAAAAACCGGTAGGGTACGCGAAATGCCGAAAAATATTTTTTAATGATTTTATAGAAAAATATGAGTTTTATATTATATAAATGTTTTTCTCAGATAATTCGGTTTTCGGTTCGGGTGATTCTGATTTTAGTTGAAGTAATTCAGCTTTTTCAAGTGATTTGTGATTTTTGGATGATTTTAGATTTTTCTAGATTTCGGATCCCTTTTGGATCCACTTAAAATTTTAAAACCGGATCTGAACTCGAAAGAAATCGATCCGAAAATTAACCATATCCTAACCGATTGCTAAATAGAAATATCTTAATTATTCTGATTCAAACGGAACCGATCCAAATCGATCTGGAACCCAAAGTGACCAGCTCTAGCTAGATTCAACAAAGATAAACTTCAAATATATTTATAATTTGCAACATAGTTCTCAAAATTTTAATAAAGACTAAATTGAGCACATATAAAAATAATTAGTTTAATTGTTTGTTCGATAAATAATTAGATAGACCTTTTTTCTAAATATCCCCGCATAGACCGATTACTCCACGCGTATTCGCTAGTCGGTGGTCATCCGATTAGCTTCTGCTTAAATCTGATTTTTTTCTAGCACTATTAATATTTAACCTATCATATTAGACTTTTAATTAAAATTGACCACTAAAATTAGAAAAAATGTATGATAATATTTAAAATCATATGAATTAGTTAGTGTACAATTAAAATAAAATTTAAACAAATAAATCAAAATATTCTAAAATATTAAATATTTGCCCCGTATAATAAGATTATTTATATAAATGAGTTTTGTCATTCTAACTGAAAAAACTATGTGGAACCATTTCAAAACACAAAGAGATGAAAAAACTATCTTTATGTCTTCAAACTCTTCCTTAAGTCTAGAAAAAAACCAAAACTGGCAGTTCAAACACACAACTATACAGATATATGGATTTTATACATCCTATAGCTATTTTTCACCTTTAAACCTTAACATTTTTTTTATCGTCAACTACTCATTCATTAAAATTCCGATAGAATACTTCCGGTTAGAGGAAGCGTATGTGATCCTTTAAACCTTTAAACCTTAACATATGATCTTTTTTTTTGTCATGAATCATATAATCTTTTAACTATAGCTTTTATGGTTATGAAGTGGGCTTTTTGATGTCTTAAGAATAATGGGCTTGAATGGACCGAAACACACATTCTCTTTCTCTTGTTTAGATTGAACAATGTAGTGATGGTGAAGTTGTCTACCTCCAAGAAGAAGAAGAAAGTAAAAATCATCCAAAGATCTGTGAGAGAGAGAGACAGAGAGATGGGAATAAGGTTCATATTGATGGTGAACAAGCAAGGCCAGACTCGTCTTGCTCAGTACTACGAATGGCTTAATCTCGAGGAACGTCGTGTTCTTGAAGGCGAGATCGTTCGTAAATGCCTCGCTCGCAACGACCAGCAGGTTTTTAACCTCTCTCTCTCTCTCTCTCTCTTGCAAATTCCGATCAGATCGCTACTGATTCTAATCGGATCTCGTCTCGTTAAGTCACTTATCGATTGGTTTTCGAAATGCTGAAATGGGTCTTTGATAGCTGCGAATTTAGATGATCCTGCGTTAAGGTTTGATTGATTTTTATACATTTTTGAGTTTCTGGGTATCGTCAAAATCTGGAATTTTTGTAATTTGGGAGTTGAATTGTTGTTGTTCGTAACTGGGTTTAGCTTCTAGTGATGTTTGAGTTCTTTGTTTCTCCGATTTCGTTCACTACATTTCTGTTGCATTTGATCTTCAATGAACAGTGTTCATTGGTTTGATTGATTTTATACAATTTTGAGTTTCTGGGTATCGTCAAAATCTTCAATTTTTGTAATTGGAGAATCGTAGTATTGTTGTTCGTAATTGGGTTTAGCTTTGTTTCTCAGATTTGGTTACTAAATTTTGCTGCATTTCATCTTAATTAACAGTGTTCCTTTGTCGAGCATCGCAACTATAAGATAGTGTACAGACGCTACGCATCTCTCTTCTTCATGGTTGGAGTTGATGACGACGAAGTAAGTTATATACCTCTCTGCTCTTTTCGTACAAACGCAATAACGAAATCGAATGAAATGGGTGTATGTGTTTATGAATATCGGTTTGAGTGTGTTGTGAATGTGAAGAAACGATAAAGAGTAGTGTTTGTCTGGTTGATTTATAGATGCTATAACGTCTTGTATTGCAAACTATCCTAGCATGGGACTCAACAGTAAAGCTTAGGATTTTCTTTCGCCCGCCTCTAAATTTGTTTGCTTGATGGTTTCTCTCTAACTTTTCGTCCTAGAACGAGCTGGCGATTCTGGAGTTTATACATCTTTTGGTCGAGACAATGGATAAGCATTTTGGAAATGTGGTAAGCTTTTGTTTATAGTTAGTCTCAAATCGAATAGACTTGGTTAGATTTTGTGTTTCGGTTTTTGCGATTTGTAAGTTTTTTGGCTGTGGTAAACTAATGCAGTGTGAGCTTGACATAATGTTCCATCTGGAGAAAGCTCATTTCATGTTGGAGGAAATGGTGATGAATGGTTGCATTGTGGAGACAAGCAAAGCCAACATACTTTCACCTATACAACTTATGGACAAATCCCATTAATGTATTTCATCACTCTTCAAACCACTTTGTTGTCTTCTTGTATTGTTTTTATCTAAAGAAAGATTTCTTTTTTGTCTGCCTTAAACTTCTTTACATTATTGAACCAGAAATGAATAATGTTGTTTGGTATATATTCAAGAGCATCTCCGACAATAGTCTTTTTTTTTCCATCTAAAGATAATTTATTCAAACAAAGCAAAGATTCTTCATAGCCAAGAGCATCTCCGACAATAGTCTCTCATAATAGTGTAATATGTGATACCTTATGGCTAATCATACAATCTATTGCCCATAACACCACTTGCACCTTCGCACTAAAATAGTCTGAGAGTCTTGCAAAACATTTACGACTATGAAGAATAACTGAATCATTAGCATCTCTCAATAATTAAGAAGCACCAAAAGGTTCTACTTTTATTTGACCATGAAAAGCCAATATTGCATTTGAGAAAAGGAGAAGAGGGGGAGACCATTTACAAACAAAGTTACCTGTTCAAGATAGAGTACAAACCTCATTCTCATTGTTCACCTGTTGAGCTAAAAACCAGGAGGTTGATTCTTCTTTGATTTTGACTATTGTTTCAGTGGAATAAACTTATTCTCTTCAAGCAGGAAGCAATTTTTACTCTTCCATATATACCACACTATCCAAGGGCCACTTTTTCGAATCTCCATAGGTACATTTTTTGCTTCATGACAGAGAAAAAGTGATAAAAGTTTGCATATTCTGAAGTTAGACTGAAACCAAACTCAGGACAGGGAAAGTCTGAGAGGGCCCAGAGTTGTCTGGCTGAAGGACAGGTAAAAAGTATATGATTGACGGTTTCTGGAGACGTACCACATACTAAGCACATATCGTCCGTGTTCATACCTCTCGAAAACAGGCAATCTGAAGAAGGAATAGCTCTAGAGAGGGCTCTCCTCATGAAAGTTTTGATTTTTGGAATTGTTTTTATCTCCCAAGCCATAGAATTAAGCTCGTTTAATTATGGTTAAATCTATGCAATATGAAATTTTTCAGAATTGTAAAATTGGCAAGCCAAATTGTATCATGTGTTCACCGAGTAATTACCACTTTTTGTTTGTTTCTTGCACCAAAAATCATCTCCAGAAACTACAGGCTTCTTCCTGAGGATTCTCGCCATATCATCATCACTGAAGATGCCTATACCTAAATGTTATAGGAAGGAGCAAGAAGATCTTGGTTATCATTATCAATGTTTGGTTTATTTCTATTTTCAATAATACATGTAAACCGGTCTATGAACCAAATCTAAAACACTATGTAAAACCATTGTTGGTTGTTTATGAGAATTAATCAAAAACATATTTCTCCTTTAATATCTCTCTCTCTTTCACGTGATTGTACGACTCCATTGTCGTCATTATCTCAGGTCGCAGTACTCAGGAGTGGTCCTTCTTCATCTTGACCGCTTCTTCGTCGTCGATTTGCCTTTCTTAGGGTTTTGGTAGCTCCTAGAAAGGATTATATTGCGGCTTCATTGGTATCAGAGCATCTTTCCATTTTGGACCTTCAAAAGAAAAGTAAAAATGGTAGACACACGACAAACGACCTTGATCGAGCTGAATAAGAAGCTAGAAGACATGGCCATTCTTCATCCACAACAGACTGAGGAGTAGTAATATAGCATTGAAGCTCTTCACGAGGATATGTGTTCGTTTAAGAAGATCATATCCCAATATTTTTAGAACCCCCTCTGATGCTTACAACTAGAGATCCGAATGCTTCAACATCTCAGTCACCGATTCCTTTTCCGGTTGTTCAGATGTCGCCAAATCCGTCATTGCAGTTGCCAGATCCACCAGATCTGAGAGCTTCAAGTCAAGGTTTGGGTCAAAAAAGTTTACAAGAAGCTGATAGAGCTTCGTTGCTTTCAAATGGGTTGGTCACGCGACTGACAAAGATAGGCTTTCCAGAGTTTGACGGGTCACTGATGAAAGAATGGATTTGTTGTTGTGAGCAGTTCTTTCTTCTAGGTAGCACACCTCCTGAGCTTAAGGTGCGCTTAGCGGCAATGCATATGTTTGGAAAGGCCTTGCAATGGCATCACAACTTCATGTCTGACAGTTATGGTGCGTTCCCATCTTGACTTGAGTATGTGGTTGTTATATTTGCTAGGTTTGGGAAGATGTTTGATGACCAAATGGCAGAACTGGTTGATCTGAAACAAGGAGTAGACTCAGTGGAGGATTACCTGGAGAAGTTTGAGTGTCCGCTAACGAGGCTCACCTTACCTGCATCTCAAGTCCTCAGTATTTTCTTCACCAATATGAACCCTCACTTATCTCTTCATGTACGACAGTTCAATGTAACCAACATCTTTGAAGATGTCCGCATATCTAAACTCCATGAATCATCCCTTCTCCATACCCCCACCAAACAATATAGAGCTCCCTTTAGTCCCTCTCCAAGACCAAACACATCAACCTACTCAAAAATCCCAAACACATTAGCCTATTATAAAATACCAAACACACACCCAAACACCAGTCCTATACTACCTGAACTCTCCTACAAACCAAATCTGAATCCAAAACCACCCACAGAAAAATTTCCCCAAAAATTTTACTACCAAGAGATGCAGGAAAGGAGGGCTAAAGGTCTTTGCATGTTTTGTGAGGAGCCTTATTCACCAGGGCACAATCTCAAACATAAAAGATCACAGATATACGTGTTGGAATGTGAAGAAGAGGAATTCTTTGATGTTGAAGAGGGGACAGAACCAGTGAGTGTAACGGAGGTGGTAAAAGCATATGAGAAAGTACCTATCCTCTCCAGCAATGCTCTCAACGGTAACACTACCTTTAATTGTATGAGAGTGATAGGTCAACATGGCAAGAAGAAGCTCCATATTCTTATCGGTCCTGGAAGCACCCATAACTTCCTTGATCTTAAGGTGGCAAATGAGTTAGGTTGTCTCTTGGAAGCTATTAAACCAATGCAAGTGGCAGCAACAAATGGTAACAAAATGCTTACCAAATAAAAGTGCAAAGCTTTCTCTTGGTCGGTACAAGGCTACACCGTCACCAAAAAGTGCAGACTTTACCCTTGGATTGTTGTGACTTAGTGTTAGGTGTACAATGGTTAACCACCCTCGGTCCAATTCTTTGGGACTTCTCAAAGTTGCATATGGAGTTTCAGTTAAATGGTCAGAGGTATATCTTGAGAGGAATAAAAAAAAGTTGGCTGCAAATTGGTTAAAGGTGGGAAGTTTAATAAGTTTTTGTCTCAAGGCCCTCAAATTGCTTTGTTACAACTACACGAGATCACAGAGACTGAGGTTCCTCCTTCTTTAGAACCAGCTTCTCTGTACTTCCATGTTTCAGCAAGTGGAACAAATTATTCTCAAGATCCTACTTTACAAGCGCTTCTAGCTGAGTTTGCCGATGTGTTTGCTATACCAGAGGGTTTGCCTCCTTTCTAAGAGGGTTTTGACCATAACATCCCCCTGGAAATGGGATCCAATCACGTGAACTTACGCCCGTAATGTTATCCTTCTCTGCAGAAGGATATCATTGACTCTAAGATTAAAGAGCTAATGTTGCAGGGGATAATCCAAAGCAGTTCCAGCCCGTAGTTTTCACTAATTATTCTGGTTAGGAAGAAGGACGGATCATGGAGACTTTGTGTTGATTTCTGAGGGCTGAATAAGCAAACAATCAAAGATAAATATTTGATCCCTCTTTTGGAAGATCTCCTGTATGAATTGTGTGGAGCAACTTTCTTTTCAAAACTGGATTTGAGATCGGGTTTTCATATGCTGTGGATGGCACCAGAAGATGTGTACAAAACTACATTTAAAACTCATACTTGCCATTACGAGTTCTTAGTCATGCCTTTCGGCTTGACAAACGCACCATGTACATTTCAGGGGCTCATGAACCATATCTTCAGAGAACGCACGAAAATTTCTTTTGGTGTTCTTTGATGACATCTTGGTTTATAGTCCAAGTTGAGATTTACACTTAAAGCACTTGGCTGCCACTTTTACCATCTTGCACAACCAACAGCTCTATCTCAAGGCCTCCAAGTGCACCTTTGGGGAAACAAGGATCAAATACCTTGGTCACTTTATCTCAGCCGAAGGAGTAAGTACTGATCTTGCTAAGGTGCTCTCTGTCAAACAGTGGCATTCTCCTCTATCTTAGAAACAGTTGCACAACTTTTTAGGTTTAGCTAATTACTATCGGATATTTATAAGGGGGTACAACCTAATAGCCAGGCCTTTGACCAACCTACTAAAAAAAGATGGTTTCTTATGGGACGATGAAGTTGTTGATGCATTCCAAAAGCTAAAAGATGCTCTATCATCAGCCCCGATATTAGCTTTACCTAACTTTTCAAAGCCTTTTACTATGGAAACAGATGCATCAAGCACATGAATCAGTGCGATTTTGATGCAAGACCAACACCCCATCTACTACATCAGTAGGACTCTTGGTCCTAGACACCAAAACCTATCGGTTTATGAAAAAGAACTCTTGGTGGTGGTACACGCTGTCCAAACCTGGAATGCTTATCTTGCTCACCGACCTTTTATTATTAAGACGGACCAGAAAATTCTTAAATTCCTAACTGAAAAAGGTAACCACACCATTCCAACATATGTGGCTATCTAAACTGATGGGTTATACATACAAGATTCAGTACAAGCAAGGCAAAGAAAACTATGCGTTGATGCTTTGTCAAGGGTCTCAGGCTCTCAGCGTTTGAGTATCACTCTCTCTCAAGCTCATGAAGGCTTCTACGATGTTATTCACCTTTTGTGGTAGACATATCCGCACCTGAAAAAGATCATTGCTGAAATTCAGGTTAATCCTTCCTCTCATCCTGATTTTTCATACGTTAATGGAGAATTGAGGAGCAAGGGAAAGCTAGTTATCGGAAAAGACTCTGCAGTGAAGTCTCATGTCTTGTCATGGTTACATGATTCGGCACTTGGGGGCCACTCTGGTCAAGACGCCACTCTTCACAGGGTTAAATCGCTTTTTTACTGGCCTCAGATGAGTTTAGAAGTGTAGAACTACGTAAGGAACTGATCGGTTTGTCAATAAATATGATCTCTCAGCCAAACTGGGTCTTCTCCAACAATTACCTGTTCCAGATGGTGTATGGCAGTCTATCAGTCTAGATTTTATCGAAGGCTTGCCTCCTTCATCCGAGAAGCACTGTATTTTTGTGGTGATTGATCGATTGAGTAAGAATGCACATTTTAGTGCTCTTTAACACCCATATACAACTCTTGAGGTTCCTGAAGTCTTCCAGGATAATGCCTTTAAGATACATGGCATGCCAAGAGATATTATCAATGACCGGGATTCAACTTTTCTGAGTGAAGTATAGAAAGAGCTTTTTAGGGTTCATGGAGTCGACTTGAGATACTCTTCTTCATACCACCCGCAAATGGATTGTCAAACCAAGGTTACTAACAAGACTCTTGAGACATATCTTCGGTATATGACCTCAGATGCTCCTGGTTCTTGGTCCAAATGGCTGCCTCTAGTTGAATGGTGGTACAATATCACTTACCACAATGCTATATGATCCACTCCTTATAAAATCGTGTTTGGTCAGCCCCCTCCAATTCACCTTCCTTACTACCAGGAGAGAGATCCTCTGTAGTGGTGGACAGTACAGAGGCGAGAGGAACTAATCAATATGCTTAAGTTCCACTTGCTCAAGGCACAGTACATAATGAAGCAACAAGCTGATGCTCACAATTCAGATCGTGAGTTTAAAGTTGGAGATCATGTCTATCTTAAGCTGCAGCCCTACAGGTAACATTTGCTGAAATAAAGAAAGGTACCACACAAACTCTCTCCTCGTTTCTATGGTCCTTTCCTTGTGACTGATCGGGTAGGAGTCGTTGCTTACAAACTCAAGTTGCCCCTAACTACTGCTATACATGATGTCTTTCATGTGAGTCAGTTGAAGTTGTGCCCTAATCCACCAACTTCAATTGCCTCCCTACCTCAATATCTGATGGATGTCGGTAATACAAAGAAACCAAAGGCTGTGTTGGAAAAGAAGATGGTTAAAAGGCATAACAAAGCTGTCACCAAGGTGTTATTGCAATGGCAAGGTGAGTCTCCACAACAAGTAACTTGGGAGTTTTATCAAAATTTCATCGCCAAATTCCCTCAATTCTATCCTTGAGGCCAAGGATCTGCTGAACCAGGGAGTATTTCTATAGGAAGGAGCAAGAAGATCTTGGTTATCATTATCAATGTTTGGTTTATTTCTATTTTCAATAATACATGTAAATCGGTCTATGAATCGGATCTAAAACACTATGTAAAGCCACTGTTGGATGTTTATGAGAATTAATCAAAACGTATTTCTCCTTTAATCTCTCTCTTTCTTTCACGTGATTGTACGACTCCATTTTCGTCATTATCTCAGGCCATCGTACTCGGGAGTGGTCCTTCTTCATCTTAACCGCTTTTCCATCGTCGATTTGCCTTTTTAGGGTTTTGGTAGCTCCTAGAAAGGATTCCCACCTATAAATATTATCTTACAGCTTCACTAAACAAACACTTGTCCAAACAAGTGAGTCTCCTAGACGTATTTACTTTTGAAAAGTCGTACGAACATACATACACTTTGGAGATTCAATGAGCCTCCAAGCCTGTTTGACCAAGAGTGTTTGGTTAAATAAATGAAGATCTCTAAAATCTATGTCTCCTTGATCTTTAGGTAGAGGAAATTTGTCCCAGCTAAACCAATGAATCTTTCTTTTATTTTCCACTGAGTTCCACCAAAAAGAAGTCATATCTGAAGTTAGATTTTCACAGGTGGTCTTAAGAAGTTTGAGGTTTTGAATAGTTAACCTCATATTTAAAGGTGTACTGTTCAAAATCTTTAAAAAATAAAAATTTGATAATTGCTAGTTGGATATTAAAAATCTCTAAAAAAAATGTGAGGTTGAAGATTGGTTAGAAAGGCCTTAGTAACAATAATATTTTTCCATAAAGGCAAGACAACCGTGTATGAAGATAGTATATGTATATGCATATCAATGTTTAGTACTTTTGAGTTATATGTATCTAGGTCTAGTTGATGAATCCTAGGATGAATGTAAAATTATGGTTTTGTGATATTATCGTAACCACATTTTAGACATACATCATAAAATATGAAATAAATTGAAATCATGTAATATGGTTTGGTTTTATCAAAGGAAGACAAAAGAATCCGCATTTTTTCTCTTATAGAAAAAATTATCTTCGGATTTTCTCCTCAGTTTAACTTTTAGGTATATAAGAATTCAAAACAAACTCAAATTTTTCGATATGTATTACCCAAAACAGGTTCTGATCTTTCCTTTCGGAAATCTCATAGAACCAGATCTTTCCTTTAAAACTGGTCTTGGCGTCATTTTTACCATTCATTTGAAACAATTAAATTTTATCTTTTATATTACGTTCTATAATTCGCCATTTGATTGGTTTTGAAGAGAAACTACTAATTTAGATATATCAACCATAAAACTAATAAATCGAACCAAATCAAAACTAAACAAAGATTGTGTGCCTAAACGTTACTACAATTTTCATACTGGACAAAAATCAAAATAATTATAACAGAAATTGAATGCCTTTGTGAATTACTTTTTGAAAGATTTAATAATATTTTTTATATGTAAAACTATATTACAACAAAAAAAAACTTATTTACAATGAATATGTTTTTTTTGAAAAGCTTTAAAAGAAAAACATAGTAATTTGAAAAATAATTTTGAGAGCTAAACCACAATTGTAATAAGTCAGCATGAGACTGATCCATGTTGACATTATAGATAGGAGCTTGGCATGGAGAGCTTTGTCGATGACTGAAATGATTGAATCCACATAATTCTATCGGTGGCCAAGATGACGACAATTCCTCTTAGACCAAACCGTATAGAGAGCACATTGAAACAGTGGTTGGAGAAGTATACTTACCTTTTTCGCGAACAAAGGTCCCATAAGAAAGTGGATAATACCATAACAAGCCACAATAATCTAGTTCGAAGTAGTCCATGAGCTATTGATCGCCATACGCGTGATGTCTAGCTGCATTGGAGAAACAGATGATCGCGACTCCCCTACGGATGAGCACATAATACACACGTCACAGAAGCTCTAGTTGACCATGATGTTATCTTGATTACAATAGTGAGACAATCGTTGACTGCTAACCATGTCATGAAAGCATGTTTTGGTGTAGCAAACTTAAACCAAACTGCTGGGACCCAAAAGGACTTCTTCCTTATGTTGACGAATCTGATTCCAAGTAGCTTTGGTATTTTAGAAATCTCTGGTCCATGTCGCCACAAGTAAATATCGTGATCAACACCTTCTTGCAACATAGGTTGTTGTTGAATAGCTGAAATGATCAAATGCAACCCCTCAAATCATTAACATCTAAATATCCATCCCATGGCCGAGGGAGCAGCTATTGTAGCATTCAAAGGAATGTCATGGTCCCTATCTCCCCTATAACATGTTATATCAATAGGTTTATGAATAGGCAGCCATGTATCGAACTAGAAGGAAGTTGTGTGATAATCATTGACCTCTACTCTAAAGAATTCATAGATTCAATTGCAAAGCTTTAATAACTTCCTCCAAATCCATGATCCCCTTACCTTAACAGCTAACGAGAAAAACCTTCGCTTATTAAAATTTTTTAACCCAATTGACCAACAAGGAAGATTAATTAGCAGAGAAGATGCGACATATTAATCAAAATACTGGGAGAAGATTCACATTAGCTAATGGTCTATTCTCAGTTAACAGAATTATATTAGCATATCACTCAATCATTGATCTATTCTTATTAGTGTGTTTTCTCAAAACGATGTCGGTTTAAATCTTAAAAATGTTCGTTTGGGCCAACCAGAAGAGAAACCCAAATATGTTTCACTGATCAAACAGAGAATTTTTTTAAAACCATTCTATCCTTTAAGGGTTCTTCTTACATGATAGCAGAGCCATGGAAGGGTCCTTTGAACCATATGCATATCCCACTCCAAATACCGCTAATTGCATAACTATAAAGCTTACATAAAAGAATTATATTTTGTGGAAATCTCAGTTTGAATGCTTTCTTTTTGATCAAGGTCTCTTAGATTCATCAATGGTGCCGAAATTTGACCATTAGCTAAAATACAAATTCCCAACATCGATGGTCTTGCTCGTGAGATTGTGAATCATGATTTCCAAGTGTGGACAAGAACTAACAAAGTGGTAAAGGTGTAGGTTTTAGGATCATTTTCTGAAGACATATTGAGCATCGTTGTTTGAGCTAACACCTCACTGGAAGTTTTGAGTCTCTAAGTTACTGATCATTGCCTTGGTAAGCTATTGCCTCACTAACTAGCTAATCAAACGCGAGCCTCTCCTCGGGTGGATTCCTCCTTGCGCTCTTCAGCCTATAGGGTATTAGCAACTGTTTCCAGCTATTTTTCCTCTCTCAAGGAAAAATCATTTCAACAGAGTGTCCTCCTCATGGTTGCTTGAACTTCAAAGGAAGCTTCAAACAGTTTCAAAAGGTGAAAATACCATGAGTGACTATTTGAAGAAAGTGACGATAATTTGTGATCAACTCACGTATGTGGGAAGTCTTTCTACTAAAAAGATGTATGTGTTTATTGTGTTACATGACTTAGGAAAGGACTATGAGCCCATCAAAAAAAGCATCGAGGGTTTTGTGGACAACCTTTTCACTCCAACCTTTAAGGATGTGGCTTCAACACTTACAAGCTTTGAAGATCATTTGCATTCCTATGCTTTGGTATCCTCTGTAACACCTCACATTTTATTTAACGTTTCTAGAACAAATGGAACGCCTAACTATTACAACGGAAACTATAAAAGTAGAGGCAACTCCTTTGATTTCATTTCTCATGTACAATAGTTTGGCATATTATATCTCTAAAAGAGCATTGCATCATCACTCTCTGGTTGGGATAGCTTAACAAAATTTTCTTTTGTTTGACCAAAAAGGATGGGGGAGATTTCATTAACATCTATCTAAACTCACTATCTCGAAAATATTTCAAAAATATGCTGAAAGATAGTAAAACCTGCTTACCAAGTTCTCAAGCATAAATGTAAATAAACAAAATATTTTGATTTGAAAACTTGAACCAAATTAGAACTGACAATGGATCCTAAGTTTTTATATTTGAAGAATTGGAACCGGACTGAGAACTAAATGGATATCCAAAATACTCATCATTGAAATTCACCATAGGATAATATACAAGAGTCTTTTTAGCAATAGAGTCGGCCAAGTGAATGGTTGTTCGAAAAAAATAAAAAACATCAAAGTGAATTAGGAGGCCATCAAGAATAAAAAAAAACCCATTGTGCTCCTCTTTCTTGTTAAGCATGTACTGTTATTCCTTATAGTATCCAACAAATGAGAAGGTTCACTACTTCTCTTATGTTTATCTTATAGTGTATCATTTATATTTATGATTGATGAACTTGGTGAGCGCGATTTCACATCGTAAGTTACTCGAGAGTATAACGTAGTTGTGAGTTCATAGATTCTATGATTGAGTGATGTGATCATAGTCTTCTCGTGGTTATATCTTGGGATTCAGAATCTCTTCAACCGCCATACTGCGGGAGATTTCATGAATTAAGAAAAGAGATTATTCTCGTCTCCACGAAATTTCTTTTCTTTAATTGGTTTCTTATGATCGTTAAACACTGTTTTTCTTCATAAATTTCGGTTCGGATTTTCTGGCTCTACACTATATGTTGTTTCCAATCAATTGACAAAAACCTACTAGCTAGTGTATCAGCTACTACAAACATATAGAAAATGGATAAAGGAAAATAGTCTCACCGCAGAGAAGGATGTAATCCCCAAAATATATTAAGTTGATCGTATGCAAATTGATGACAGAAATGTAAAGAAGACATTTATTTCGGTTTTTCTATTTCCTGGTGACTTGTTCCTTTTCCATTGTAATTCTAGGTCCATCTCAAAATTAGTAACAAGGAATCAATTAAAGAAGATGACAGAAAAAAGGGATGATTCCTTCACCCTCACCTTCTTCAATTTCTTATTTTTTCTTCCATCTTGTGTCTTTCTCGATCTCCACTATTTCCGTTTATTTGCAATAGTCTGATTTCACATCCCTCTGGCTCTGTTTCGTATATAACTGGAAGTTTTCTTTTGTTTCTCATTTTTATGCTTATTTTATTTAATGCACATTCTTTTTCTATATTTATGTTATTCCATATTTCTTAACCACCTAACAACATTTAGATTCATAGTTTCAACTATTATTCTCGGCACAGTGAAGATAATTTTTGTATAGCGTTGCTAGGAAAGCAACGTTTCAAGTATCCAGGAGTCACAACAACATCTAGATAATCGTTGAGTTTTTGGGTCTCCATGGTTCAATTGGATCAAACCTCATGTAAATATGACATCAAAAAATCAGTTATATTCATATGTATACTCTTCACAAAGAATTACAAAGACATCTAACTTTACCTTTAGTTATGTTAAAGATGTTGAAATAAGGTAAGTATGAATACATGACTATACATGTTTGACTATGAAAGATGCTGAACATGTCTTCATTTGGGAATGAAGGTCCCAATAACAACCTCAACCAGGTTAATATTAACTAGAAAGTACAAACAAAAGAAAGAAAGTATTCAAGCAACCTGCAAAAAAAAAAACCAAGGAAGCCTCATATATTAGCAAACATGAGTCCCTGTAAGTTTTTCTTCTCAACCAAATACGCCATAATGAAGGCACCAACGCAGTTGATCAAATAATGGTTGGTTACTCAATCAACCCATTTTAGCTCATCCCAAAGCATCCTTGAGCAACTTTGTTTGCTAATCATGGACTCTGCAAACTTATAGAAAATCTTGGCACCGTGAAGAAGCGTTGTAGAATATTCTGCGTTGTCGTTAGCGAATACAAGCGACGTTGAAGCAAGAGCACCAGCCATCTCTGCAACAAGTTGTGGACAATCAAAGTAATACAAAGTTACATATCTTTGATAGTCAATGTCCTCAGGGCGCATCAAACTATTGTAGTCATTAGGCACCACACTTTTGGAACTAATAATCTATGATCCTATTTATGAAAAGAGAAGAAAACATTAGAACTGAAGGTAAGAGTGTGCAATAAGGAAAAAAAGTATTGTAACATGTGACAACATTTCAAATATTGAATCAGAACTACTATGGATGGTGTTGAGGAAGTAGTTAGTCCCACATTTGATGAGATTTTTAACATGGTTGGGTTTGCCAGCAGCTTGATACTTTGAATTTTGTATAACACTCCAACTCAACATGGTCATAGCAAAAGACATAGGAAAGTTTGACTTGATAGCATCTCCACCATCAAAAAACCTTGTACCAAATGTGGGTAAAAGCTCCATTGATATTTCCCTTCTTGCATACAAGAATTTCCCCTCCATGGCATATCATTTTTTTCAGGTAGTTTTCTGGCTAAACAATAAAAAAAAAAGAGATCAACATATAAACATATAACGTTTGATAATTGGTTCAATTTTTGTACTTACAAATTTGAGCATTAAAGAACCTCAATGACGTTTGAAGCGCTACCGTATAACTATAATTATCTAGGGTTCTCTGCTTGTTGTGCTGCGAGACAATGTCTCGATCAGCTTCGTTGCTATAATAATAGACGCAATAACAAAGATAACACCAATAATCCGCAACGACAATTTCCTGTTGAATATCCTCTTCTTCTTATGCTCATTTGGTCTTAGTTTCCAACTATCTTTCATTTCTTCTGATGGTTGTACGAAGGTTATAAGTTCAATCTCCTTGATTTCCCTTCTCATTTTGTTTACTATAAGCTAAACATAAGAGATGAAGTGAACCTTATCATTTGTTGGATACTAGAAGGAATAACAACACATGCTTTCAGACTCACAAGTTCTAGTGAACTTGCAAAACAAGAAAGAGGAGCACAATGGGGATTATTTGTATTCTAGATGGCCTCCTCAATCCCTTGATTTATTTTATTTCATTTTTCCGATCAACAATTAATTTGTCGACTCTATTTCTAAAAAGACTCTTGTATACTATCCTCTGTGAAGTAAATGATGAGTATTTTGGATATCCATTTAGTTCTCTGTCCGGTTCCGATTCTTCAAATATAAAAACTTAGTTTCCATTGTCAGTTCTGATTTGGTTCAAGTTTTCAAATCAGAGTATTTTTTTCATTTACTTATATGCTTGGTGAACTTTATGGGCGCGTTTTCACATCGTAAGTCTCTCAAGAGTATAATGTAGTTATGGCTTGGTAGATTCTTTGAACGGATGATGTGATCATTGTCTTATCTTGGTTAGATCTTGAGATTAAGAATCTCTTCAACTGCCACATCGCGGGAGATATTATGAATCAAGGAAAGAGATTATTTTCCTCTCCACGAACTTTATTTTCCTTAATCGGTTTATTATGATCGTTAAACACAATTTTTCATCATGATTTTTAATTCGTATTTTTTCGGCTCTACACTATATGTTACTTTGAATCAATTCACGAAAAACCTACTAGCTAGTGTATCAGCTACTACAAACATATAGAAACGGATGAAAGGGAATGGTTTCACCACGGAGAAGATTGTAGTCCTCAAAATATATTTGGGTTGATCGTATGCAAATCGATGATAGAAATGTAAAGAAGACATTTATTCCATTTTTCTATTTATGTTGACTTGTTCCTTTTCCACTATAATTTTTTGTCGTTCTCGAAATTAGTAGCACGAAATCAATTAAAGAAGAAGGAAAAAAAGAGATGATTCCTTCACCTTCACCTTCTTCCATTTCCTATTTATTCTTCCATCTTCTCCCTTTCTCCATCTCCACTAATTCTGTTTATTTGCAAAGTCTGTTTTCACATCCCTCTGGCTTTGTTTATGTTTCGTATCTAACTGGAAATTTTTCTTTTATTTCTCATTTTTATGCTCATTTTTTATATTTAATGCACATTGTTTTATATATATGTGTTATTCTCTTGTTTTTTAACCACCTAACAACATTTAGATTGATAATTTCAAGTATTATTCTGGACGAAATGAAAATATTTGATGTATAGCGTTGCTAGGAAAAACGCATTTCAAGCATCCAAGAGTATTAATAGCGTCTAGATAATCGTTGTATAACGCCACTATGAAAGCCACATTTAAAGCATATTGGAGAGGTTATGGGTGTCCATGGTTCAACTAGATCAAACCTCCTGTAAATATGACATCAAACAATCTGTTATACTCATATGTATACTCTTAACAAAGAATAACAAAGACATCTAACTTTACCTTTAGTTTTGTCAAAGTTGTTGAAATAAGGCAAGTGCGAGTATAAGACTCTGCATGTTTGACTATGAAAGATGCTCAGCATGTCTTCATATGGGAATGGAGGTCCCAATAATAACCTCAACTTGGTCAATAACAAATAGAAAAAAGAAATAAAAGAAAGAAAGTAAGCAAATAATCTGCAAAAATAAAAGAAACAAAACCAGGGAAGCCTCATAGATTAGCAAACCCGAGTCTCTGCAAGTTTGATTTCCCAACCAAATGTAACATAATGAGAAGGCACCAGCACGGTTGGAAAAATCATTGTTGATTACTTGATCAAGATATGCTACATCTCCTATAGCATAGTAAATCCAAACAGCTCCCATATTAGCTTTTCCCAATGCATCCTTGAGCTATTTAGTTTGCTAGTCATGGACTCCGCAAAATTATAGACAATCTTGGCACCGTGAAGAAGCAGTGCAGTATATTATGTGTTGTCGATAGCGAATACAAGCGATGTTGAAGCAAGAGTAGTTGTTATCTCTGCAGCAAGTTGTGGGCAATCAAAGTAATATAAAGTTACATACCTCTGGTAGTCAATGTCCTCAGGATGCATCCAACATGAAATACTCAATGTGAAATTCGACGTTGATTATTTGATTGGTAAGTTGAAATTATTTTCCCCCTCATAAAAAGGGATTTTTTACAAACTTTGACGAACTATATTTTAGATGTAATTTGCTAAATCTCTAATGTTGACCCTCTGAAAACATTAAGACCATGGGATCATCGAATGGTCATGAAAGTTATTAATTAAATGGGAGACACTGACTGAATGTATTTATGAAATTTTTTTAGTTTTGTGTTGGATCTAATATTAATACAATTTGAGTTTAATATTCTATATATTCTTTTTCAGTTGTTTTGTGTTAGATTGTACGCATGCTGACCAATTCTTTGAATCATGGATTGGCAACACTGATCCATGAAAATATGATTTTAAGGCTTGTCAACGTTAGTGATTAGAGATGTCATGTGTATATTAATTCTAGATGTATGTATTACAAAACAAGTTATGATGTTTAGCCTTCAAATTTTTGGAATGCATAAACTAAGTTCAATTCTAGCAAAATGTAAGCGTTCAATTTCAAATGATAAATGTGATGGTTTCCAAATGATGTTGAATCGAGACATACCCAAAATTGAAGATTTCATGAAAAATTTTATATCATTGAACCGGATAAGTAAAAATAAAAATAGGATATTATAGTCAAATTTTTCATATAATACTTACATCCATGAATTCATGAACAACCACCTTGTGATATTTATTTTTAAGATTCTTTTATTTTTTAGAAATTTATTGTGCGTTGTGTATGTATTTATTTTAGTTAACAAAACAAAGTAATTTTTAAAGCTTAAAATATAACATTTTTTGCAAAGCGAGAGCAAAACAACAAGAAAAACATAGGGTATGATTGGTAATATAGTATAATAAATGGAAAAGAGATAAGTGGAGTAAAAAAAGAGGAATGAAAAAGTAAAAATAGAGTAAAAATCAGTTAAGCTGGTTTTTTCCTATGAAAAGAGGTAAAATGTATACTCATAAAACACTAAGGATGTGATTGGTAAACTTATAATGTAAAAATGATAAGAGTAATATAGAGTAACAGAGAGAGAGAGAAACAAAAATCAAAGTCACCGTAGGAAGAAAAAAAAAGGATTTACAAAATATATTTCTTCACTTATTTTTATGTTATTCTCAATTTATCCTTAAAAGAAGGGAAAAAAACTATTGTTGAATACTATGTAAGAAAAAACAACATTACATGAAAGTGGAGTAACTCAGCGTAACATTTTGTCTTGTGATTGGTAACACATTAGAGTATTTCGGCAACATATGATTTTTTCAGTTGTTACGCTAACAGACCATATCAGTCACACTCTAAAAGATAAAAAAAAGTTTGGAGTGAGCGAGGATAAACCATTTTTATTTATCTCTTATGCGATTGGATATAATCACATGTACTAAGAGTTACAACCATATATACATATGTATAATATCTATATATGTGTGTTGAAAATATATGAATTATTCCAATTGCGACGAGGATACTCCACTGTCCATAGCACTTCTTCTTTATGTGCAACGCATGATGTAGTCATTTGAGTTAGTTTAGTTTAGTTCTAAAAGGACTTGTTTCTGTAGTAGACCAGATTAAGCCAAAATGACTTATAACTAAAGGAGACATACTCAAATCTATATATAGTTGTAAATATCATAATATTGTTACTTTCATATATTTATAGTATCTCAATAGTAGATCTCATTCATAAATTTATATAATAGGTTGTACAAGCTCTACGTTAAGAACGAAAGATAACTTCATTCCTCTATATGGTATCAGAGCCTAAATCCTTATGATTGTGATGACTTTTT
This sequence comes from Anastatica hierochuntica, assembly GCA_900406275.1. Classification (NCBI taxonomy): domain Eukaryota; kingdom Viridiplantae; phylum Streptophyta; class Magnoliopsida; order Brassicales; family Brassicaceae; genus Anastatica; species Anastatica hierochuntica. The sequence continues at coordinate 10,036 of OVAN01002126.1, read as the reverse complement.
TTATTTTTTTTCTCGACATGGTTCACACCGTCGCCAACACTGTTAACCAAAATGATACGGCTCACTCTCTTCTCACAGTGAACATGACCAATGTTACAAAACTCTCTTCCCTAAAATACCTTACATGGAGCATTCAAGTTACTAGACTTCTCAAAGGTTATGATCTCGTTAAGTTTATTGACACACACCACAACCTTCCGCAACAACAATTGTCAATAACCAAAGAAGTTCCAAATGCAGAACTCATCTATTGGCAACACCAAGACTCTCTCATTTATGCTCTTTGATTGGTGCCATTGACACCCCACAATAGCCACTAATTGCCTCTCCCATCACGTCTTTGGAGGAGTGGCACACTCTTGCAGCCACTTATGCAAAACCGAAAAGAAGGCACATCAAGCAACTTAAACAACAATTGAAGTTGCGTATGAAGGGAACCAGATTAGTTGATGAGTATATGCAATTGATCAAAACTAAGGTTCATGCCCTAGCTCTTCTCGGTAATCCAATAGATCATGAGGATTAAATAAATACTATTTTTGAAGTTCTCTCTGATGACTATCGTAATGTCATTGACTATATCAAAAATCATGATACTCCCATCAGTTTGACTAAGCTTCACGAAAAACTTCTTAATCGTGAAAATGCTTTGCTTAATGTTGTTCCATCATCATCCATATTACTTGTTTATGCCCACTACATCCAAAACAAACCACCTGCTTAGAAACCATCATATCACCACACCAATGGGTCTCAAAACAACAACCCCGACAAGTTCAAAAGAGGTTCAAAGTCATACCTTGGCAAGCGTCAAGCTTGTGGTACCAAGAGAAATAGTGAACAATGGTTTCCATGTTTTCTTGTAGTGACTCAACTTTCCACCTCCAATCTGTAACCGACTGGATCTCCATGATCCCCTCAAGCATATAACGCAGTAGTTAACTCCCCTAAGATGTAATCATAACAAATATGTCCTTGCACTCATTGTATGTTGGAAATGATGAAGTAGTGGTTGAAAATGGATCAAATCTACCCATAAGAAAAACGAATTCAATCTCTCTTCCGCTTACTATTTTCCCTTTGTCTCTTCATCATGTTTTACGAGTGTCTCAAATAGCTAGAAATTTAATATATGTTCGTAAACTCTATGAGAATAATGTTATCTCTGTGGAATTTTTCTTCTCTGTTTATGTGAAAAACCTCAACACGGGGGATAATTGGTCCAAGGAAAGACGAAGAATGGCAAGTATGAGTGGCTTTCACGAGATGATGCTTAACTTTTTTTCTTAGTCATCAATAAAAAGTCTTATGCCAACTTGGCATAATAGGCTTGGACACCCGTCTCATCCCATATCTAATACTATTGACTCTTCGTTTTCACTTCCTATTTCTAGTAAAGCACCATCATTACCTTGAAATTCATGTTCAGTCTCTAAAATCCACAAACTACCCTTCACTATCTCTTCCATATCTTCTTCTACCCCAATTGAGATAATTTATAGTGATGTATGAATGTCTAGCATAACGTCCATTGATGATTTTAAATATGATTTTATCTTCATGGATCATTACACATTACATATGGTTGTACCCTCTTAAGCGTAAATCATACGTCCGTGATATCTTCATCATGCTTAAAGTTTTAGTCGAAAATCGTTTCAAACATAAGATCATCACTCTCTACACTAATAAAGGAGGTGAATATGTAGCCATAGAGGAATACCTTTTTAGACATGGAATTTCTCATCTAACCATACTGCCTCACAAGCCTCAACATAATGGTTTCTCAGAGAGACGTCATAAACACATCATGGAATCGGTTTGGCTTTGTTATCTCATGCATCGTTGCTGGAATCCTACTAGACCTCTGCGCTTGCCACATCTGTGTATTTGATAAACTGTCTTCCTACACCAACCTTAATTCTCGCCTCTCCTTTTCTTAAGCTCTTTGGACTCCAACAAAACTATACAAAACTCAAAGTTTTAAGGATATTTGAGTTACCCATGGATTTGACCATACACACACCACAAACTTGATTCACGCTCATTACCTTGTATTTTTTTGCTATCCCTTACTCAAAGTGTCTTTCTCTGTCTTGAACATGCTTCTCGACGAATATATGACTCACGTCATGTCCGATTTTTTGAGACAAGATTCCCTTTCCGACCCTCCGTCACCACAAATTATCCTTTGTATGTCCAACAAGATAATCTCTCTCTAAATAGTTGCTCATCCCTTCATCATCATTTTCATTGCTCCCCTATGTTTCTTGTTCTTCGCTTGCAAGTGTTTCGTCATAGAATTTGTCAGGCAATTCGTAAAGACATGCCAGTAAAAACCTAATTATCGAATGGAATTGCGATTCGTAACATTGTAACATATGTTAGGTCTTCAAAAAATAGATTGAAATCATTGAAATAAGGGTATATTTTGGTAAGATGTCCAGGGGTATTTTGCCACTAGATATTATAACTAGATGGAATTCAACTTACTTAATCCTCACAAGCACTATTAAGTTTAAGTTAGAATTATATATAAATAAGGCAAAAGATAAACCATAAAATGAGTATTTCTTAGAGGTTGAGAATGGAAAAAGAGGGTTCGACCTCCTGACCTTGCTGATTGGAATGCAGTAGAAAGATTATCTAATTTTTTGATAATCTTTTACAACTCAACATCGGTTATGTCTGCTTCTACGACTCTCAATTCACATAACATTGTGTTGAGATAGTGACTACAACCACTAACTTGGGGTCATTGAGTATGAGTAATGATTCTGAATTGAAAAAAAAACTAAAGAGATGTTGGTTAAGTTTGAGAAGTACTAAGAGGGATTAAAGAATATCAACAAGATGTTGATAGTAGCCATTGTCTTTGATCCATAGAAGAAGATGCATTTTGCCAAGATGTGCTTTAAAGAATTACATGGGAAATATACAACAGAGGCTAAGGGATTGTATGCCTTTTTAATTTTTTCTATCGTGCAAAGTCTATTTAAAGAGTACAATGTAATACATGAGAATGGTTCACGTTCAACTATTCAATCATCAAAATCTCAGTCTATTCAATCATCATAGTCCACTCAAGAACAATCTATAGAATTGGTTGATGATGAAGCAGCAGACTACCAGATGATTGATCGTCTGTACAATCATATGTTGAATGAGATTGGAGTTCAAGTCACCAAAGATGAACTGGAGACATAACGTAAGGAAGGTGTTGAGAATCCTCATATGCTTATTTGATATGAATATGATGTTCTATCATGGTGGAGAGTAGACAGTGCAAAGTTTCATGTATTACCAGAGATTGCTATAGATTTCTTTGTTATGCAAGTCTCCTCGATTGTATTTGAAAGCGCATTTAGCACAAGTGGTAGGATAATAGACACATATAGAGTTGTTTATGTTACTATATGGTTGAAGTATCAATGTGTACAGAGCAAGGGATGCAACAAAACATCATGCTTGAATAAAAGGTACTTACAAAATTGCAAATACTACGTCATGTTAAATTTGAAGATGATCTTGAAAAAAGTACATTATCTTCTCTTAGGCTCTTTATAAGGTTTTCCATTTTTGTTACGATTATTTGAACTTTGAATATAATCTTGTAAAACTTTACTTTGCATTTTTCAGAAGTTTGAAACTCTAAATCTCTAATGACACAAAGTGCTTGATACATTGGTCTCGAAAATCAGTTAAAATGTTATTCTAATCTTATTTTCACTTTCATTTTACTTCATATTAATTATGTATATTATCAGTTTTTACTTTTAATAGGACTTGTCACTTGTCATTCAATGTCATAGTAATTGGTCTTGGTGGCTGAAGAGCATGTACCACTGAAGCTGTTGTTTTGAATCTTAGATGGAACTCAGAAGTGTCTACTGTCTATTGTACACTTTAGAGTTTAGATCTTTAAATTCTAGACTTCTTATAGAACTCATATATTAAGTATTTTTCTTGTAAAATTAATGAATTTGTCTTTTATGTTTTGTATGATTGAATGATCATTGACTTATCATTTTGATCTGGATCTTGTAATTGTTTTGTGTTTCTTTTGGTTATTTTGCTTAAATGTTTCATACTTCGGGTGATAATACTCGATAAACCCGAAATAAACTGATCATAAATATCCGACCTGGTCCCACCCTAATCCTGCTGGTCTTTAACAGATCCATACCTGAATTTTTTTCAAATATTTGAAAGGGATTTAGGCTCATGACCCCTAAAACCAAAAACCCCGAAAGACCTAATCCGAACCTGAATGGGTACTCGAATGTCTAGTCTAATCAGACTTGAGTTTCTTCTGATGCCAATAAAAGTTTTTCAAAAATAGTAAAACGATTTTTAAATTCAATAAGCTCATGATCTCTTTTTGTACAAGACAAAGTGACAAATACTACACTACTTATTACTACGACGAACCACGTTCCACTTTTATTTAATTTGATTAAACATTTCGTCATAATATTCTGAAAATGCTACATTCAAAAAAGTTATCTAATAAAAATTACAGGAGTGAGTATGAAGGGAGATGGGATTTCTTAAGCAGTGTAGCTTAAGGCGGGGGATATAATTTTTTAGGAGATGGTGCGGGAGTGATCACATTTATTGTTCTATTGTAGGTGATAATTTCTAATTTCATAAGCTCAATCTAAAAACTTCCATTCTAAGTTTCATCCGTCAAGCGAGCTAATTATCTTTCCAGAATCCTTATTAGTTTTTATCGTCGTTATCATCCATTGCATTCTATTGTCTTAACTTGTATTCGTTTGTTTGCGATTTCTGTTTGATTTTTTGTCGTTGTTGTAGTTGCCTTTTATTTTATTTTTTTGCTACTTGTTGTTCCTTTAATTTTTATCTAAAAACTAAAATGATATAATACTTACAATTAAATAGACAAAAATATTTGATGTTAGAAACTAGATAAGTTTGTTTTACTCTTGGCAAGTGTTAAACCTGAGGATGAGCAATGTTGTTTCAACATAGTTTCAAACAAGGAAAATTTCTAATTTGCTATTTGGACTACCATTATACCATAGAAAATTGAGAAAATCAAAGTGCTCCAAATTAATTGACAAAATCATTCGGAATTTCAATAGTTTGTGTGTCAAATATCTCTCTTTTTCTAGGAAGACTAAACTCATCTTACATGTAATATACAGTTTGGTAAATTTTTCGATATCAGCAAACATTCTTCTAAAAGGGTGCCTTATGAATATCGAACAATTGTATAACAAGTTCCAGTGGTCAAGGGATATAACTACGTGTGTTAATGCTCAAGTTTCTTGGCTTACAGTATGTTTGTCTAAGGAAGAAGGCGGTTTGGGTTTGAAAAAATTCAGAGTGTGGAATAAGGTACTAATTCTGAAACTTGTATGGTTATTCACCAATAGTGGATTTCTTTGGCTGCATGGATGAAAAAAACATATGCTCAAAGGAAAATCTTTCTTAATTGTCACTCAAGGACAAGGCTCATCTTGAATTTAAAAAGCAATGATCTAACTAAAAGTCGTTGTTAAAGCGATGCTAGGTTGTAAGTTGGGAAATGGAGATCTTAAAGCTTCTGGTTTGATGATTGGTTTCCTCTAAGACTCATCATTGACATTTTGGGACCCCTTGGACAAAAGAGTATGGGAATTCCTCTAGCTGCAGCCATAACTAAGCAACATTGATGGGAGGGTGGACATAACCTTTTCCAAGAGTAAGGAATCAAGGAAAGTTTTGAAACTGGTAAGAGACTGTCTAATGGGAATTGAGCATTTAAACCATGATGATGACATTAATACTTTTACTTGGGGAGATAGAGGGGAGAGATCAAAGGCTTTCAACACAAAAACAACTTGGAAATTGATGCGACCAACAACGGAAAATATGCAGTGGTATAAAGTAGTTTTGTTCAAAAGAGTCATCCTTCGACATGCCTTCACACGTTGGATTATTAATCAAGACATACTACCTCTCAAATCAAGATTAAGTTCTCAGGGCATGTCGATTGACACAACCTGCTGTTTGTGCAATGGTGCTCCTGAAACAAAAAAATCATTTATTTTTATGTTGTACCTTTGTCAAACTAATATAGATTAGAGTAATGGCACGACTTCAATAAACACCTCTATATTCTCCCCTTGACAAGCTTTCACAATGTGGTTAGAAGGGAAAACGAATGGAATGTCGATGTTGTTGAAATGTTCGATTTGATAAACCGCTATATATTGGATTTGGAAAGAAAGGAATCACATATTCAAGGGACTGGAGAGGAACATTAGAGACATTTTTTTGACTAACAAGGATAAAAGATAATGCAGAAGGCTACTCATAAAATGACTTCCTATATAGACTTCTGTCATTTGAAGATTATATTCATCAAACTGGTAATTTTTTGTAAAGGTTCTTATGCAAGAGTCTGAGCTTTTGCAAAACAATTATTCTTTTTAAATAAATCATATTTTATCCCCAAAAAACTATAGAGATGGACATTTGATTTTTCACTATATTTTTGTTAAAGTTTTTAGGGTATTTGATTTTTCAAAAGGTAGAAATAGTGAATTGTTTACTTATGTATTCACACTTTGCATTGACACTATGAGATTTTTCCTCGGCTTTGTGCAGCTCATCCAATAACTAGTTGAATTCTTGTTTCAAGGACCTTCAGCACGGAACAGTTGATCTCATACCCTTTTCTTTTCAAAGTAATAATCAGAAGGTTAAGGAAAAAAGAGCATGACTTTGAGAAACTTTAACCAGACTTCCAATCATCAAACTTGACAGCTTTTATTGTTGAATTTAGCCGTCTCTCACCCCTAAAGCTAGACATTGGCCCCAATTACTCCTCTACCAAAGTTGATTCAATCAATTTGAGCTACTACCAGATGATATCCCAAAACCCTAATCACCCAAATCACAACTTGAGTTTGGGGAAAATTTCAGCAATCAAAACGGCGATAGAGTTGACGCTCAAGCAATGACTCGTGAAACCTTGATTGTTGCAGGAGCACATATCGACATTTTCTCTGGTCGATTTCTCGCTGAATCCTCAAGTGGTAATCAAAGCCTTGCTGGCAATGTTGCTACGAAGCTTGGAGTCTCTAATTCTAGGTCATACACTGAAGTAACTCATCATATTTCAACTACTGACATAACTTTGGTTGCTCTTCACTAATCAATCTTGCCTCTTGAAGTACAAGATACATATGCCCCCGTCCCCTTTGTCCACTCTATAGGAGCGTGGGAAAATCCTCTGCTCTTCAAACCCCCTGTTATCCCTCTTGAGCCAAGAACTCCTCATGATTTCAACCTTAAGTATCTTGACAACCAATTGGCTTCCTTTTGACAATCCATTAATGATGGTCTCCTTGCAGGTAAGAAGAAGAGCTAGTACCAAGGTTCTACAAAACTGATGCAAAACCCCCTGTTTCGAAACTCTCGCCACCAGTGTTAAATGGAGACGGAACTTCGAGGTTTTTGTGGGCTGCAAGGATGAGCCGAGCATCTAAAAACCTTTACCGCGCTGCTAAACCAACCTCTAAACTCAGTGGCACCCCTGAGGTAATGATTCAATCGAAAATTCTACTTTTAGGACGTGAAAATAAAGATGAATCATCGTTGGGCAGTTCCATAGGTGTAGTACCCCCTCATGTGGATTGGTTCATGATGTAGTAAGTAAACTATTGGGTAAAAGTTGTAAGATAGGTTGTAGCAAAGTGGGTGACTCATCATTTATTTTCCATATACCTCATGCAACTACTAAACAGTGGGTCATTCAAAGAGGAGTTTGGTACATAGATGATTGTTTGTTGTTTGTTGTACCTTGGAATCCAGCATAATCTTTTAAAATAGTAGAGATCTCGATGCTTCCAGTTTGGGTAAACCTAAATAACATACCATATTGTTGTTATTCTTGTTTAGGCATCAACCATATTGCTTCTGATCTAGGAGAACCAATGTTGACCCATAGACCGAGACTAGATCCAACTAATATGGGAGAAGAAAAAATCTTAGTGGAGGTGGAACTAGGCAAACCTTTCACGAATGTGATAGCATTAGACAACAAGCATGGAAACATATCTCTTGTGGAAGTAGAGTGTACGTGGATATCATCAATGTGCTAGTTGTGGAAACCTAGGTCATAAGGAGAAGAGGTGCCTCTTGCCACAAAACACTACAAATTCAATAAACAACAAAAACAGTCCAAAGATCAGTGATAGACTCCTTGTGGTTCATATTGATCAAATGGTGAACGAAAAAACTACTCTTGTTTGGAGAAACATAGCAATATGTTGCAAGAATCATCTATTGATGATTTAAACCATGCTCAGAGCAGGGAACTTCAACCACTTTTTGTTCAAGAAACACCTACTAAGGAACTATTTAGAATCTCTGAAAATAACCAACCTAAGGAGAACGCTACGACTATTCAAGAAGATGCAGTAGGGAAAATGCTAACAGACGCTCGGGCTATTACTCAAGAGGTAACTGTTCTAGCTGCCTCTAACTCTTGCAACTCTTTTTCTCCAGTAGCAGGTGACAAATCCGCTCTAGGTCAAGTCTTGATTATGGAAGAAATTCCATCAACCATTATCATCTCTAACAACCTGCAAACTTCATCTGACGACCACTTAATTTGCTCTATGAATGTCGAAAAACCCAATAACCAGCAGTTTGATCAAGAGACCATGAGCTATATGATTATGTGGCTGAATTTTGTGGTGGGTGGTGACTTTTCGAGTAGCTTTGGCTTGACAAGAGGAGAGAAACTTATTAAGCCGACACAAATATATCAAGAAATGGAGTGGCATACGGTGGGAGAAAGAGGAAGACATGGTCGTAGTGGTCGTGAAAATCGTCCATCTCACTAGTTATGATGTCACATTCTCTTGTTGTTATAGGCTAAAATTACTCAAGTCTCTTATTTGAAAGAGGGCATTTTAGCTAGCAATGCTCTTGTTCAAAAACTTTCTCAAACTCTATAATTTTTCTCAAAATCATACTTTGTATTTTATTTACGTTTCACTCTGAATATCCTTTAACAAAAAAAAAGCCAACTGTAAAAAGAAAAAAAAATAGAAATCCTTTCGGTTTAATTTGATCAACATATTTAGCCAAGAATAAAGCCTAAACAATGGCTATGTTCTTTGATTATTCAAATCACACACCACAAAACAGTGAAAATTGAAGATCCATAAAGTCATAAGTTTAATCAACGATTGCATTGGAAACAATAACACCGATTATCCTCCAAGCTACATCCACCAGCCGAGAATCCTTCAGACCGCCGCGCAATAAGCCTGGCATATCTCTATATCACAGCTCCCGGAGGGTACGTAATCGCTTTCTTTTACTTGTACACATTCAGAATTTCCTTTTGGTATCCCTGATTATAAACAATGCACATACATAGCTTTACTACATTATGTATTGATCAAATAGGTCTTTAGAAACTTCGAAAATCGAATTTGTTTGGTTCATGTATTAAACTAAAAGTGTTACCTGTAGAAATCAACAGAAAGATCATCAGTGCAGTGAAGATGCTCATGCCCTTCGACATTTTGTTCTATCTATACTAGAACTTTGTTGACTTTTTTCACCTTCTTAAATTTGTAGACTTTACATTAGGTTTGAAGAATAATTATAAATGCTTCCACTTAATCATTTGAGATGTATACGGCCACTTAACCATCCGAGATTTATGGAGTCACTGGTGGTTTATCCGCGTTTTTTGCGAAATATTATACGTTTTTTCTTAATTTATGTAGTTAGAGAGTTAATTATATTTATTACCTTGCATAGATCTTCTGCATATTTATAACGGAAAATTGTCAAAATAACCTAAAACAATTTTATAAAGTAAAATAGGAAAAAATGCCAAAAAATCCTCAACATTCAAATTTTTGCCAAAAAAATCTCAAACTTTCACTTAAGCCATTTTAATCTTCAATTTTTAAAATTTAGTCATTTGAATCCTAAATTTTCGTTGATCAAGCTAAGAAAAGCCCAACAAAAGTCAACAGTTAAATACAAAACGATGTCG